>JAVHLU010001144.1:0-36527 GCA_036785755.1 Colletotrichum ledebouriae | reverse complement strand
TTAATAACTATATACCTCGTTTTTTAGTAATTTCTTAGCGAATTAGCGCCTAATAGGGATAATCTCTTTTAATTAGATCTATAAATTACTCTATATATCTTTTAAGCCTACTCCTAATATTCTTACCTATTTATAGGTAGAGCTATGTTGTTTATTATCTTTCTAGTTCCTATCGGTTCTAGCCCTTTCTAATAGTAGAGCGATTATATAGTATAATAGTTACGTTTCTAGTAGTATATATATTATAAACTTTTAAAGGGACTTTTAAGTAGATCTAAGAAGGAATTTAAATATTATTATAAGATATAATATAGATATATATTTCTAAGTTTAGGATATTAAGCCTATTAGGTATATTAAAGTCTTACCCTATAAGTAAACTAGTATCTAAATATAGGATAAGCTATATATTTATATAGAGCTTAGTAGTTATTATCTAACTATTAGGTTATTATCCTTATATAAGAATCGCGAAGGTTACCTAGGCGATAGTCTTAAGGCTTCTTATACCTTAGAGCTTAAATACCTTAGGTTCTCTCGAGAGGGTATAGAACTATTATAAGCAGGCTTTGCTTATAACTAAGCGGTTTGCGCTAGTATTAATATAGATTGTAATTAGCGGTCTATTATAATAGCCTTAGATAATAATCTTAGCGTATATATAATAGTATAAATATATAACTATATATTACTACGGCTTAATAGGACTAATAAGCGTTATATCTAGCTAATAGGATAGAAGAGTCTATTATAAGAAGATACCCTCGAAGTTAGTATATAGCTTAGCGTTATAAAGGTAGGTTTTATAAGAGTAGATTCTAGGATCCTTTAGGAGCGAATTTTAGAATAAGTTAATATTAAAAATAGGGTACTCGTCCTTATATCTAGGGATATAACCTAGAGGGTATTTATAGTAATAAGTAAGTTAAGTAACTAGGTTAATATCCTCGGGATCGTCTTCCTATTGCTCTTAGTTATCCTCGTTATTAGTACTAATAACTAAGTTTTCTTTATATAAGTCTAAATCCTCGCTAGCCTTAATATACTAGATATAGTTAAAGTCGCCTTTATCTAATAAAATATATACTTCCTCTTCTACTTACTCGCAACTAATCCCCTTTATTATATAGGCTAAAGGGTAACTAAGTAGTTAAGGATATTAAACGTATTAACTAGGCTATTTATATTAGTATTTAGACCTTTATTATTAGTTAAACCGAATTTCCTTATAAGAGGAGCTTATTAAGGGTTTAGTAGCGATATTAGCGGCTTGCTTTATAGGTCTTAATAATAATAAGCTAGTTATAGTCTCTTTTAGGTTTATATAGTATAGATAACGAGTAGTAATAGTGCGGCTTATTCTTAAGGTCTCTTTTAGTAATAATTACGTCGAACTAGTTCTTATATAAGTTATTTCAATAGATAGTTAGACTAGGGCTCGCTAGGATCCTTTAGTAACTATTTAATACTAACTAGGGACTATTTTCTATAAGCTTATGATAAACTTATTATAGTTCGTCTTACTAGTTAGTTAAGGAATACTAATAACTAGCTCTATATCTATCTTATTATATATAATAGTTAATACCTTAGATTCGCTCTCCTTAGTATCCTTATAAAGTCGGGCTACCTTAGTTATCTAGTATTAAATATCGCGTTAATTATATATATCGCATAGAGTATACCTCTCCTTTATTAAATATATTTTAGCGATTTTATATAGTAAATAAAAACGTTTAAATAATAACTCTTTCTAACGGTCTAATTTATAATTAGGGTCCTTAAGTTCTACTTTCTTATCTAATATTAAGTTAGTATAGTACTAGTCTAATACGTACCTTAATAAGGTTTAATATAGGTTAAGGGTAGCTATAGCTAGGTTATTATTATCTAATCTAACGTAGCTATTAATAGTATTAATAAAACGGTATATATTCTAGTAGACGGTCTTCGAACTACTATTAATACGTATATTATTAACTTCGTTATTATATAAAAGCGGATCGAATAACCTAATTATATTAGTCTTAAAATAGGGGGTGCTACGCCTAGGCTTTATAATTAATATACTAGTTATTACCTATACTACCCCTTCTTTATCTATAGAGAGAAGGACTATAAGGAAGTTATAGCTAACTAAGAACTTATTAGGGTTAGATAATAGTATAATAGTATCTCTTAGCCTAGCTAGTAGTCGAGGGTATTAATTACCTTAGCTATTATTACTATTATAGCTAGGGCTACCTCCTCTACTATTTTAGCCCTTAGGGTTGCTATTATTACCTCTATTACTAGGATCTCTAAGTAGCATAAGTAGTAGTAGTAATAGAGGAGTATTATCTATATATTTAATATCTTAATTATATCTTTTGCTTTTATTAAGGTTTAATAATCTAGCTTCTAGTTCCTAGGCGCCTATCTCGCTATATTACTTACCCTAGCTATAAATACTAGGGTAACTTTATAAGTTACTTAGCTTAAGCGCGAGAGGGCTACTTATTCCTTTTCCTTAGGTTAGGAATAAAATACTTAATATATCTTTACTTTCTTTAAATAATATATAGAATATATTTAAGCTTAGCTCTAGTATTAATATAGTAGTTATATCCTTTAATATAGGTTTAAGAGGTAGGAGTTATAAACTATTTATAAAACTTTATCTAAACTTATAATATTCCTCTAGAGTTAATAGGAATACTAAGAAAGCTTTAGGGATTATTATTATATTAAGTTTAGATATAGGTTTTAAGATATCTAGCTTATCTATAGTTTTAGCTCTTAGGGTCTTATAGCCTCCCCTCTCTTTATCTTCTTTAAAAGGGAGCGTTAAATCTAACGTCTAGCCTTATTTAGTTTCTATCTTAATATATTAATTATAATAAGTAAGGTCGAGGTAATATTACTATCTAATAATATTAGCGAATAGTTATAAGTTAGTTATCTATACTTATAGGACTTTGCTGTAAATATATAAAGTAGTTTTATACGCTTCCCTATATAGTAGCGACTTTTAAATATATCTATAGCGGTTTACTAAATGTTATTTAAAGTTCTTATAAGTAATAGCTATAATACTTGCTTTTATAGCTAACCTAAAGAGGGTATACTTATTCTAGGTAAGTAGTATATAGAACTTATTAGGGTATTACTTAAGCGTTATTATAAAGTTTATAATAGTTAAATAATTAATAAGTTCTAGAAGGTTAGACTTAAGACCTTTTTTAACCTTATAATCTAGGAGTAAGTTATAGGGTATTATTATTAGAGAGGTTTATTATCTCTTTAAGATATTCCTTAGTTACGGAAATCTTTAAGGTTTAATATCTCTTAGGGATATCTCCTAGTTAAGGGAAAGGGGGAGTTTAGAGGATAATAATAATATATAATACCTATAGGTATTAACTACTAAAATACTACTTTATATAAACTTAATAGGGTTAGCTATCTATATAGTTGAGTGCTTTCCTTAATTATAAGGGATATCCTTAGTTATAAGGGGATATAGCTAACTATTAAGGTCGTGCTACTATTTAATATAGTCTATATAATAAGTAAAAAAATATAAGTAAAAACTTTATAAATTTAGAAGGTTTTTTCCTTAAAGGCGATAAGCCCTTTTATAAGGGTTAACGTATTTAGGTATATGTAACGCGTTAAACGCGTTAGACGCCCTTAAGCGGGATAACCGCGCTGAGCGCGTTCGGTATTCGTAACCTTCTAGCCTTTACTTAAGTAATTATAATTAATAATAAGGAGGTTAGAGAACTTTTATAATTTAGTACTAATACTCTAAGCTAGGCTCTTATATCCCTCTATATTAAGATCTATAAATAGGCTTTTAATAAGCTACTTATATATAAGCTTATTTAAGTTAAAAGCCTTTAGGTCTTTATATAGGGGGGTGTTATAATTAAATAGTATAGTATAATAGCGTCGAAGGGCCTTAATATAAGGCTCTAGGAGTCTTCTAGTATTAAGTATAAGCGCTATTGTAACCTTATAACTTTAACTAGCTAGTTAGGTCTTATTTAGTATATTATTATAAGGTAGAGGGGGGGTATTAATTAAATTTAGATTAGTTAGGGCATAGATTAGTTAGCTTAGCGCTTAGTTAAGTACTATACTTATATTAGTTAATTAATAAGGTAGGGGTAATAATAGTTAATTAAGATATTATACTTCTATTTCTAGAGAATAGATAGATAAATATAGAATAATATTATAAATAGCGAATAGGAAAAGGTTAGTATACTTTAATTATACTATATTAAGTAGATTCTATGTTATAGAAGGGAAAAGTCTAACTATAGGCTAGCGTAGCCCCGGAAGGCTAAAGAGTTACTTAGTAATCACGTGACCTATAAGTTATATAACCCCAAATTCAAGTAGGTCCAACCTAGCGCTATAATAATATAGCTAGTTGCTATCCTATTAGACTATATATATTACTACCTAGTCCTCCTCTAGTTATTTACTAGGGTAGGGTTTCTCCTTATAATAAGGGTAGCTATACCTTTTATAATATAAGTATCTTAATATAATATAACCCTTCCTCTTATAACTATAATAAATAATCTCTCTCTTAATAAATAGTAATAAGTTCTTAGTATTCTCTTAGTAGTTATTAGTATTATTATAATCCCTATAGGTCTATCTCTTTATAGCTCTAGTTTATCCCTCTTAATTAGTAGTTTAGCTCTCCTATTACTATCCCTTAGTATTAATCCCCTATTCCCTTACTAGTACCTTATATATCTATATATTAACTATAAGTTTAGTATTTCTAGCCCTAGTATTAAGATTAAGCAATAACTTTAGTAATCTATTTATCATAATATAATACTAGAGCTTAGGGTCTAGCCTATCTATTATATTAGCTACCTGGCCTCTGGCTACTATATAGTGATTTTACCTGCTTAAGTGCAACAGACCTTCTAACTCCGCGCCTCCTAATAATACATAGCCTTCGGTTACGTGATCTTACTAACTACCTTTCCTAACTATAGCTATACTTATACGTACCCGTTATACTAGATAGCCTCACGATCTTTAACTTTATATTAATAATAACGTGGTTTTTAATTATTTAATAGACTATAAAACTATCGACTTTTCCTCTTATATACTACCCGCGCTACTAATACTGCCTCTATTACTACTTTATCCGCTAGAAGTTATTACTATCTTTACTATACTATTATTAGTAACGCTCTCTCTATTTAGCATAAGCTATACTTACTAACGTTTACCTAAGCTACCTAGGCTACCTCTACCTTAGTAATATAGAGGACCTGCTCGAAGAAGGGCTACTCTATAGGGTATATAACGACCTGCTAAACTTCTATTACTAAGTTTACTTACTTAGCTCTAATACTATTACGCCTTATAGAGTCCCCTATAGGGGTATTAAAGTAAGCCCTCTTAAGGGCTATACTAATAATATGCTCTCTATATATAGCGGAGTAGTTAATAAAGGAGCGGGTTTTATTAATCGTATTAAGGCTAAACTCTCTAGCGATCCCCTCTATATTATTTACGCTAAAGGGTATACCTCGCTCGGGCTTAGCGTATTTATATGCAGGGTCTAGTGCTAATATAGTTAAGATATAATAGGATTTATTATAGGTTATAGGTATGCCTAGGACTTCATAGATAAGGATAAGGATAAGGGAGAGGCATAAGGCCCTGCTCGTAGTAGCAGAGCTTCTTATGCTTCTAGCTATAAGAACCTCTTAGGAAAGACCTCTCTAGTTAAGGAGTTACCTCTTATATAGTAGCGTTTATAGTACCTTTAGTACCTTACTAGAAGGTTAACCTTTTAGGTTAAGGAGTTATCTTATATAGTAGCTTTCGTAGTACCTTACTAGAAGGTTTAGCGAGGGCGTTTCTAGGCTACGAGAGCCTTAGTAGCCCGTTTAGCTCCGATATAATTAGCCCTAGTGCGGCGCGCGTCTAACTTTATATAGTAATATTTAGAGGGTTTACTTGCGAGTAGTAGGAATATATAGGGTTCCTATATTATTTTCCTTAACTAGTAGAGGGTATAGGTTAAATACCTATATAGTGTTTCCCGAATTATGCTTGCGAACTAGGTGAATTTATTGTAGTCTTTTTGCAAAGGGGCTGCAGCGTAATTCCGAGCTTAATATTAGCTACCTAGATCTTCTCTAGTTATTAATAGGGGCTCTCTGCTTTAATCCCTTTATAGTAATTAATAAAGCTCTAGTATAATTATCCTAGTTACTAGTAGGTCTACTTAAGCTAGGTTTATATACTAAGGGTCCTAGAACCTATATTAGCTATACTATTAGTTAACTAGTCCTTTATTATTACCTAAGTTATATCCTTCGCCTTATTATTATAATAAATAGAGAGGTATAAGGTCTATTACTTTATTACTGATCCCTGTAAGTATCTAACAATAAATAATACCTTTTTAAGATCTAATATAATCTTATTTATCTTAAATTATATATTAAAATTAAATATAAATTAATTAAAATTAGTCTAAGTACCTCTCTTATACTTAGGTATTAGGAGGTACTTCCCCTAAAGTTCTAATTAATACTTCTTTACTTTATTATTAATAATTACTTAGTAAGTAATAGGGTTACTTACTAGGGTTAATAATTAGCTAACCCTTAAGGCCTTAAGATATTCTTATTTATATTTTAGTTAACTCTTTCTTTCTTTTTCTTTAATAAGCTAATTTAATTTAGCCTCTATTAATTAACTACCTAATCTTCTATTAATACCCTTATTACTATTCTATTTAATAAATATCTTTTCTTATATTTAGCTATTTAATTACTCCTAGCTAATAGGGGATCTTAATAATAATATTATATTTATCTCTAATAAACTTATAAGTAGGTATTATATTATTATATATTATACTACTCTAATAGTTTATACCCTTACTAATATAAGTAATAGAGAAGAATATATTATAAAGTAGTATAATATAAATAAGAGAGTTAGTATAGCTAGGTATAACTAAGGATAAATATTCTTCTCTAGCCCTCTAACTTACTACGTGAAGGCTAGGGGACTTATCTAGGTCTACCTAGTACCTCCTTATATCTCCTAACCCCTATAGACTTCCCTAACGTGGTCCGCTAAGCCCTTTTTCCCGCGATATTCCTGGCTCGTGACACACGCCTTCCCAAGGCCCACAACGCGCAGTTGCTTTCCGAGCACACAAGCGACAGACAACCGACGCACTTCCATATGCCGACGCCGACATCGCAAACCGTGCAGAAAGATGGAAACTGGGAAGCGTCGTGTTTGAATGATGCTTGTTGGTTGAGCTGGTGATACCTAAAGATTGCCGCTTGGCGGAGGTAGGGGTGCTGACAGATAAGTCGTGGGACACATAGCGGAAGTGCCTTTCACAGACATACATAGCATAATTACGTGGAAATCTTTTAGGCAATTAATCAGGAGACGAATAATTTATGCAGGCTTTCTTTGCAAGTCTGTATGAGCAAGCAAAGGCATCTGTTCTGTCTCGTGTGGTTCCACATGCGCCACTGCGATCAAAGACGTTACTCGGACACATCTATCCATCGTGACACCACCCATAAGCATAAGAAACTCTCCAAAACAACCGGGGCGCGTGTTTGCAGGAACAGTTGCCTTGAGAAGCCAAACAGCCCCCTGTTCCTTGGGCGAATCATCCGCATAGCCGTTATAGTACCAGTCAAAGGCTCTATCCGCTGCCTTTCCCCTAGTATAGGTACTCACTACCTTAGCGAGTTTCTCTCCCTTAATACCAATCTTATTATTATAGAAGCCCGAGCCGCGGATAAAAAGTCTCTTTTTACCTAGCTCACCCGCGTTAACGAGGTAGTATATATTCTAGACCTAGCCCTACTAAATACTCTAAATCGTCTTAGTATTAAGGGCGACGCCCGGAGCCTAGTACGCTAGGTCTTGCTTATCTATAGGCAGGGGCTCTCGCGTAAGGTAGTCTATCTAGATGAAGATAATAACGCCGTCCGGGACTTGCCGTTTCTTAACTAGGTTATTAATATTCTATATCTAGTTGACGCAAAAGTTACTAATATAGTAAGCACTGTCTTCTAGCTTTTTACTATACTAATATCTACCTTAGTTAGCTCTAAACTACCCTATAGATATAGTACTACTAAGCTAAGAAGATATGTTAGTAGACTTTAATCTACTTATAATAGTTTATTGCTACTTACTAGGTGATCTTGCGGATAGGTATAAAGGTAAAGTAGCCGCATTACCCCTCTAATATAGAAATACTCTAAGTCTATCTATATATAGTACTAGCACCCTAGCTATAGCTACTAGTAATACTAATCTTAATAGCCTTTAGGAACTAGGGCTTGCTAGTAAGATCCCCTCTATAGCTCTAGGTTATTAAATCCGTTTCGGTTATGCTATACTTAATCGGGTAGTAGCACTCGGACGTGGGAAATAGTCTTTCCTTAGACTATTTGAAATAAGTCCCTATTCTAGAATAGTATTATGAATTAGGTGCTCGATACGCTGCAAATAAAGTTTAAAAATATAATAAATATATGAATTCAATAAAAGCTAGAGCAGTCTATACTTAGGCGAAGTTTATTAAGTTAATTATATTTCTTATAGGTATTATTAGCTTAAAGACGCTAAGGTGGTTTATAGTCTTTAGCAAAGTATTAGTAGTATAGCCTAGCTAGATAATCTCGATTACTATAGGGGTTACTATTATAGCTCTTGAGGAAAGCGGTCCTATTCTTAAGGAGCGCCTTATAGTCTTCTAGACGAATAGTCCAGAGGGGGGGATTATTAGGGTCCTAGTTAAAGCTAAGGGGAGTAACTAGAGAAATAGAATAGTTTCGCGCTATAATAATATAGAAGAAAATTAGTATTATCCTAAAAAAGATACCTACTAATAGTACCGTATTCTTAAACGACATTAAATAATAAAGGATAGCTACCGTGCTATGCTTAGGTAGCCTCAAAGTACGCTAGATATAGGTTGATTTAGGAAGCGGTAATATAGAATATAAAGACGAATTGTTATTTCTAGTGAAGGTTATAGGTCAGGTCTAAGCGTTATTTGAGATTAATGTAGAACGTAGGAACAAAAGGTGAAGCAAGGAGAATGAGAAATGAATTTATAAGAAGGTGGTATTAAGCATTGCGAAAGTTGATCCACAGAATACCCAATCCTAGGCCAAAAGCTGCTTCTTGGGTCGGCAGACGCTGCAGAGCGAGGTTTTGACTCGGACCTCTGGGGACTTGAAAATTCTAATCCATCACCGACGGCGAAGATACCGTTCGGGAACGTTTGAAAGGAATCACGACACGCACGGCGTCTTTTCACTTTTCCTCGAAGGGTTGGCTGCATATCTGACGCAACTTGTTAGAAGCTGCATCATCATCCCCATCCAAACGAAACGTGCAAGCTTGATCCAGTTATGACGTCGTCAGCTGAAAGCAAATGAGATATTCTGCTTGAAACACATCTCCCGATGTTTGGTGGTTGAAGGCCAGACCACTGAGATCAGTCGTCGGCGAACTGTGTGTAACACAAACCCTATGCATATAATATCATATTCTTTGATGAGAAAGCTTCTGAAACCGACATGGTGGGTATGATATCGTATTTGGCGGCATTGCCTAGAACCAGCCCCCTCTCTGGAGATATGGATGCCCGTCCGACGATGCAATTCCCGGCCGTACGTGTGACCAAAGCTGCAAGGGATGTGTGGTCTAATGCTTGCTTCAGCCCATACACGCCTCATGGAGAGGAATATCAATAAGCTACGTCAATATACCTGGAGAGACCCATTATTTATGCATCTACATCATTAGTTTTGCTGCCGCGGACTTTTCATTGCTATTCTCTTGTCATAAAATTATCACTCACGCCATGACAATTGCTGGTTGGAGTTTTGGTAGTACGAAATTTCAGCGTAGATTCTTAGTTTAGTTCTAGCGAATGGTCATACATTCGTTTGAATGAATCTAGTAATTTGCTACGGTACGGGCTACCAGAAACACTGGTGAAATGAGCGCCTCGAATTACCTAGGCATAAGGATGAAACGGCCAACATAAAAAAATGTAGCACGTCCCAAAAGCATTGTAACCAATCATGTTGCATGGTCACTGGGCCGAGTACTTTATATAAACGAGAAAGAAATTGTGGAGGTTCCGAGCGGATGGAACTGGAATAGCCAAGTCGGTCTTCCAGCTATTCTCAAACACCGGCCTCCACAAATGCTCGCAGACCTCGGTCCTGTCGTCCAGTGTGTTGATGCCTCTTCCGTTGGATTCGCAGGGGCACCCAGGCTAATCCGTGCCAATCTACTTCTCCTCGTGCGTAAGGTCGCCGTACCTCTCCAGTCGCCATGACTACGCATAAAGGGGAGCGCGAGACGAGATGGTGTAGTTGAGCAAGGCCGTCAATTGTCGATAGAGGTGGTGTGGTTATGAATCGATGGTGGATGGTGCCAAAGTACTATCGCCTTTCGGGGAGAGGAAGTGAAGCGAAGATTATGAGTCAAGTGTAGGTACGAGTTACGGTTACGACAAACTAGGGTTAGCAACTACCCGGCCCGCGGGTCCCATAGGTACCCGCTAAATAGGTAGGCAGTTATAGTTAGTACCTATAAGTAGCAGTAGTAACCTATAGGTTCCTATAGGTTAAGTAGGTTTAGGTAATTAAGCTTATAGGTATAGTATAAATACTATACCTATAGGTTTAAATAGCTTATAAGTAGGGTATTTATAAGTAATTTATATTTTTTATTAGAAATTATAAATATATTTTATAATAATTAGCTTAAATAGTAAGTATATTATATATTATTAGAATAATTACTATTACTTACTTATCTCTAAGTACCCCTTATTTACCCTTATAACTTAAACTACTAATTATTATAAACCTTATTTATTTTTAAGATGGCTTTAATTAGTTTAAGGTCTTTAGGTATAATAATAATATATTTAATATAAATAGTAATAAGTTTAATTACTAACTTTATTAGTTTAATAAACTTAAGAAATTAAAGGGATATATACTCTTTAAAACGCTAGAAAGAAAGCACTTTAAAAACTCCTATAAAGTAATAATAGCTATTCTCTCCTAGTAAAAGCTATTATTACTAAAGCTAATATTATTATAAATCTCCTTATAAAGTTATTAAAAGGGGAGCTTAGGGATAATAAACTTAATTAACTTCTAATAAGTCCTAATTTTATAAAAGGTTTTAACTAATATAAGTTAATTTATAGTTTTCTTTTTATAATAATCTAAGCTTATTTCTAAAGTATTAATAATACTTTTTCTTAACTTAGCTAGGAGTAAGAGATTAGCTAGGGAGAGACTTTCTAATAAACTTTCTAGCTATTTTCTTAGTAATTTTAATAAGTTTAGTTTTCTTAGCTAAAAAAGGTCTAATTTTTTAAATATTTTAACCTAGAGTTAGAATAGTAGTAGTAAAATTCTAAATAAGATTACTAATACCCTAAAGAGGATTAGTAATATCTAGAGTAGAATTAGTAATATTCTAAGGAGAATGACTAGTATCTTAAGGATTATTAGTCTCCTAAGAATTAGTAATATCTAAAATAGGATTAGTAATATTCTAAAGAGGATTAGTAATATCTTAAGTAGTAATAGTAATATTCTAAGTAATAATAGTAATATTCTAAGCTAGAGTAGTCTTCTAAGCTAATTTAGTAGGCTTTTTTATAACCTAAGTAGCCTTATATTATATTCTTAAGTATATAGAAGCAATAGCTTGGATATAGATTAATATAAATAATTATTATAATCAATTAGAAGGATAATTACTAATTAGTATATTAGGTAGTTATAAGTTATAAGAGGAAGGTTGAGAAATTAGAGAGGAAAAAGAATTTAAGATATATAATAATTTTTATTAACTTAGTAAGAAGGTATAAACCTAATTATTAAGGATTTTAAGATTTATAAAATCTGTTATTAATTAACTAAATATTATAAAAATATAAGAGTAAGGTTATTAAATAGAGAATTTCCTAATTTCTTTAGTAAAAGAGTTTAAAGTATTTTTATTTTTTATTTCTTTAGGATAAAAGAGGGGGAAATTATAATAATTAACGCGCTAATATATAAACTATTAGTTATATATTTAATATCTTTTAATATCTTAAAGCTAGAAAAAACTCCTCTCTTAATAACTATTTATCTAATTATTATAACTATAATAAAAGCGTAATTATAACTAGTGTAAGTAAAGTATTATTATCTTTCTAGCCTCTAGCCACTGCATAGTGATTTTACCTACTTAAGTGCAATAGACCTTCTAACTCCGCGCCTCCTAATAATACGCAGCCTTCGGTCACGTGATCTTGCTAACTACCTTTCCTAACTATAGCTATACTTATATATACCCTACTAGATAGCCTCACGATCTTTAACTTTATATTAATAATAACGTGGTTTTTAATTATTTAAACTATAAAACTATCGACTTTTCCTCTCGCGTACTACCCACGCTGCTATTAAATACCGCCTCTATCACCGCTTTATCCGCTAGTTATTACTACGCTCTCTATATATAATAGAGTAGTTAAAGAAGGAGCGGGCTTTATCGATCGTATCGATACTAAACTCTCTAGCGAGCTCTCGCGCGTTATTAGTATTAAAGTGCATACCTCGCATAGGCTTAGCGTTTTTATATATAGGGTTTAGTATTAATATAGTTAAGGATTTATTATATATTAAATAAGGATAAGGAAGAGGGAGAGGTATAAGGCCCTGCTTATAATAGAGCTTCTTATATTTCTAGCTATAAGAACCTCTTAGGAAAGACCTCTTTAGTTAAGGAGTTACCTCTTATATAGTAGTATTTATAGCACCTTACTAGAAGGTTAACCTTTTAAGTTAAGGAGTTATCTTATATAGTAGCTTTTATAATATCTTATTAGAAGGTTTAGCGAGGGTATTACTATAAGAGCCTTAGTAGCCTATTTAGCTCTAATATAATTAGCCCTAGTATAGCACGTATCTAACTTTATATAAGGGTTTACTTGCGAGTAATAGGAACGTATAGGGTTCCTATATTATTTTCCTTAACTAGTAGAGGGTATAGGTTTAAAATACCTATATAGTATTTCCTAAATTATACTTATAAACTAGGTAAATTTATTATAGTCTTTTTGCGAAGGGGCTGCGGCGTAATTCTAAACTTAATTATTATCTTTCTTAATAAATAACTAATTTAGCTAATCTTCTTAGTTATTTAGTAAGTTATTTTATAAGATATCCTTAGGATATAATTATAATATATTCTACTTACTTTTATAATAATCCTTTATATTAATCTATTATAAGCTAATTACTTAGGTCTAATATAGGAGTAAAGTAAAAAGTAGACTTAGAGCATTCTAAGAATACTAATACTAAGAAGTCTTATTAGTAAATTAATAATATAAATAAGGCTTAAAAAGAAGTTAATTATATTAAGAAAGCTCTTAAGTAATAAAAGGCTTATAAACCTAAAGCCCTTAAGGCTTTAAGTGAGTAAACTAATAGTTTTATAGCTAAATATATTAAACTAGAAGCTTAAGAGATCTGATAGATCGAGGCTTACTAGTAAGTATTTTTATCTATTAATTTAATTAAAACACTAAGAATTCTATAGTATATCTAAGGGAACCTACTTAAGCTAGCTTCTCGCTAGAATAGCTAATATAGCCTCCTCTAGCTATTATAATATTATAGCTAAAAATAGAGATAAGGCTTATGAAGATATCCCTATTAATAAGATTAATAAGGATACTTAAGTAAATCTAAATAATATTAAGGGGTTACTTAATTTTAATATAGGTATTAATAATGAAATACTTACTATTAATATTACTAAGTAATTTTTTATATTTATTAATAAGCTAATCTAAGTAAGTAAATTACTATAAATAATTATTATAACTACTAACAATGATGATAAATATAGGAAAACTATATCTAAGAGTATTACTTCTTCTATAATAATTAGGAAGTTATACTTAAGAGACTTTATATTAAGCTTAAGTATCTTTTAAGCTATATTACTTTTACTATAGCTATTATAACTAACTATAGCTTAATTTAACTAAGCTATAATTATCTAGTAGCTAGTAATATCTTTACTAAGGAGGAGGTATTTCTTTAGTTTACTCTTATTAAATACTAATAGCCTAAGCGCCTCTCTAAAAAGAAATAGAAATACTTAATCCTAAACTCCTCTATTAAGAAGATAAAAATATAAGTAATATATTATAATAGTAATCTTTTATTATTATACTAATTAAAATAGTAACTTTACTTTAGTATACTATCCTACCCTTAAGATATATAGTATATTATATATTATAGCTAAGCGCTACTATAACTCTATTTTTAAGCTATTTATTAAAGCTATATTTATTGAAATTACTAGTTAGGTAGTTAAGAGAAATATCTAGGAGCTTATAGGTTTATCCTAGCTTTACGATAACTTGATTACTTTTAATTAGGTAGTTAACTTCTTATTTAAAATAGATAGTTTATTCTCTATCATTTTATAGCTAATCCCTTTCTTCCTTAAGATTTAGCTTATATAGAGTAATACCCCTTATAACTAGCTATAAGTTAGTAAGATAGCTTAGGAGCTTATTTATTAGCTTAACTTTTTGCTCTAAATAGTAGAGCTTTATTTAGATTTAAGAATTAGTAGTAATATTAAGAATAGGAAGTAAGTAATTATTATAGTAATTATTTAAAGTAATCTATGTAAATTAAGTAGAGCTTTATTTAGATTTAAGAATTAGTAATAGTATTAGGAATAGGAGGTAAGTAATTATTATAGTAATTATTTGAAGTAATTTAAGTAAACTAAACTAATCTAGTAGTTTATATTACTATTATCTTTATCAATTACTTTACTAAGTCTATATCCTTCTTTTATAAGGTTGTATACTTAGTATAAGTTATACAGAGATTTATATCTACTAATATTAATAAAGTCCTATTATTATAGGCTACGCCCGGGCTAAGCCTACCTAGGCTTCTGCCTAGGTTTACTACCTTAGGGAGCTACCCGGGGCTTACCTAGGGCTTACTTAGTTATTCCCTATAGACTAGTAAAATCTCTACTAGAGAGGAAAACTTCCCCTTTTCCTCTTTAGCTTAAATAAATAATATTATAATAACCTCTTATTAAATAAACTTAGGTCTAACTCCTTATATGTTTAAGCTTATTATAATAATAATAATAATAATAATAAGTTAATTACTACTCCCTATTAGTTATTAAGATAATTAATAGTAATATAGCTAAAATTTAAGATAAGCTATTATAAGCTAATTTAATAGTAATAATAGAGTCCCTCTAGTAATAGTTATAGGAGGTTAAGTAGGGGAATAGCTAATATATAGCTATATAAGCCCCTATAAGTATTACTAGTAAGGTATTAGTAATACTTAGTATAATATATTAGAAGCTACTACCCTTACTTTTAAAATCTTTAAGTAAGTAAAAGGAATATACTACCTAGGTATAATAAATAAGGTATAAGATTATTATAAATAGGGTATTCTATATTATAAATATAGAGGTATAATACCTTATTAACTCCTACTTAGATATTATATCTTACTAAGTTATCTCTATTTTCTATAGAGCTAGGGGGGATAGGGGAAAATATAACCCTATAGATTTTATAGCTTACTTAGACTAGATATATAAGGACTTAAATATCTAGTTATAAGCTATAGCCTAATTATAAACCCTCTAGTAGAAAGAGAATAAATCCCTAGTAACCTTCTTATTAAGATTTAAGTAAATACTAGCTAATATAAGTAATATAAACTAGCTTAATTAAGTCTAGATCTTACTTCTAGAAGCCTCCCTTACCCTTAGGCTAAGGGATTAGCTAATTACTATTAACTTACTAGCTAATTATAATAGCTAGCTTCTAAAAGTCTAGAGTATTATATAGAAAGTAGAGCGCTAGAAGGTTACTAATAACTACCTAGTAATTTACTAGAGACTTATTACTAAGAATACTAAAGGGGATATTTATATAACTAGAGCTATATATATCTTATAAGTTAAAGAGGTAAGATATTATAATTACTAAAACTCTAGGTCCTCCTTAGATACCTCCTTAGTATAATACTAATAGCTTTAGAAGGGTATAAGAGACCCCTATTCTTATTATACTTATAGAGCTAGAGGTTATATTACCTAGCGCTACTCTAATAAGGAGGACTAGCTACTTAAGGTTATAAAAGTAAAGATTTTAAAAAAGAACTAGTATATTATAAGGTTATAAATAACTACTAAGTAGTAACTAACTCTTTAGAAAAAGATAAGGAGTTAGGAAAAGACTAACTCTAGAGTAAAATTAAGCTCTAAAGCTTATTAAAAAGGAGATATTAGATTAGGAAGAATATAAATAGGAATAACTAGCTAATAATAAGCTTATTATTATTTAAGTTAGAGTTAATAGAAGATATCTAGCTTATATCCTAGTAAATACTAGGAGTAATACCTATATAATAATTAACCTTTCTCTAGCTTAATACCTCTACTTTCTATATATTAAGAAGAGATACTAATTTATAAGAGGGTATATACTTAGTAGATTATTACTAAGTAATACGCTAGGTATAATAGTATTTAACTTAGAAATAAGTAGTTATACCTAGTATATCTTTATATATATAGTTAATAGCCTAGACCCTAATATCCTCTTAGGGCGCCCTTAGATAGAATAGAGCTAGGTTATTTATAATATTATAGCTTATTAAGTATATTATAGGAGGGGATAAGTTAGGCTATACCTAAAGGATTAAGAAGAAACGCCCCTTATAAAGGAAATAAGGGCTATAAGGTTCCTTAACGAGCAATGCGAATGTCAGAAGCTGGTGAGAAGGACCGGCAGAACTGTGTCTTTGAATCTAGAATCATCAATATCTTGCCAGCTTCGCCGAGTTCCGAAAGCAGACGGCCGTCCCGCTTCTGTGAACGGGCGTAAGTCAGGTGAGTATTCGGTGTGGTGCTATCGGACCGTCCATTATCAGTGGGTCCGGGGCTCGGCGATGTCGGTGCTAGCGGGTCGTCGGCCGGCACCAGCGTTCTCGACTTTCGGGCCTAGCGCATGGCCGTTGCAAGACGGTAAGGACTACTGATGTCCCTATCCCAGAGCAGGCGTTGACTCGCCTCCAATTTTGAACAAGGGGCAGAACCGTCTCAAGAAAACAGCGAAGACAAGATTGGCAGAGGCAATAATAGCATGGAGAGAAGAAATGACGAAGGGAAAAAAGAAAAAAAAAAGAAAAAAAAAAAAAAAACCATCCCTAGAGAATTCCCAATAGTGTTCGTCAAACTCGACTTCATTTTGCCGAGGGCGGTTGTGCTTTTAAAGTTCCCTGCACTTGCCAAGAACGACAATTTCGTACCGTTCAAGCCCAGCGACAATCCCTGTTCTGCCGTCATCAAAGGAGGGGTCAAGTCGGGCATATTTTTGCCCACCCTACCTCATTCTAAAGTGCCTTATTTGCAGGGGTTTGCAAGAGAAAAGACATTGGATACTTTCTCGTGCAGCTGTGATTTCTCTTCATCCAATTGACTACTATGAGCCGATAGTCGGTCACCAATCGTGCCTTCCTGGACCTTTTTATGATCATGGCCTTCACACGCGGTTTCTTGCTCTGGCTGGTTTGCATGTCAAAGACAAGCCTCGGCCTTTCTGATGCCGCCTCGAGACAAATGGTCCATCTCACTTTGACGCCAAGCCTAGATACAGAGCGGTACCGCCTGCGAGGCAACATAATTCTCAGCAAACCGAGCGCTGCTAACGAGACGCTGTTGATGCTCCCCAAGACCATCGCCAGCGTGCCGTCCGCGCAGTACGGTTGTGATGGTTTGACAGCAGCCGACGAGAAAGGCGAGTTATCTCTGGGGTTCCATGAAGTGAATCAGGGCGCTTTTGGACTGCCCTATCAGATCTGGACGACCCAGAGAGCCACTGAAGGACTCGTATCGATCAGATTTACTGCCGAACCTGAGTTGGTCAATACGAGCGCGCTTCCGGGTCCTCATTTCGACATCAGAAACGCCACTGGTGGCCTTGCCGGCTCGATGTGGGCTCTCGTACCGGTCCCGGACCCAACGTCTAGCGACGAATACAACATCACGTTGTTGTGGAACCTAACATCTCTCCAAAGCGCTGCATATACCTGGGCCGATGGCGTTGGCCCTCACAGTCACAGCTTTACTGGGCCGTTGACACGTCTGACTCAGACCTTCTTCATCGTCGGGGACGTTAAAGGATATCCCAATCTGCCTACGGCCGCAGGGGACAAGCTGGGGGTGTACTGGCTAGAGAAGACTCCGTTCGACATTGATGAAGTCGGAAAGTACCTCCAGACGCTGTTCACCTACTCGACCAAATTCTGGCAAGATAACTCGACCGACCCGTATCGGGTCTTTATTCGAATAAACGAAGAGCAACGATCGGGGACTGTCGGACCCGGCGCCGGTGGCACCGCACTGCTTCGCTCCTTCCTCTTTGGCTATCGACGGGACGTTGGCCTGGCACAAGAAAAGGTCACGACTTTGCTGGCCCACGAGATGACACACAATTGGACTCCTTGGTCTGGCGGGACGAACGCCGAAGCATCTCGATATAACGAAGGCGCGGCCGAGTTCTGGTCTCTGCGGTTACTCTGGCGGGCCAATATGATCAGTACCGAGCGATACGTCAGTGAGATGAACACGCGCGCCACGGAATACTACCTGAATCCCACGGTCAACATGACGGACGAAGAAGCCCAACAAGTCGCGTGGGAGATACGGGACGCTCAGCGCATCCCTTACAGCCGCGGTATGCTCCACTTCGCCAACATCGACGCCCAAATAAGGGCAAAGTCGAATGGAACTCGTAGGCTAGATGATCTTGCGATCCCTTTTCTACATGCCTGTCGACAAGACGGAAAATGTGGCTCAAAAGACTGGTTCTCCCTGCTTGACTCAGCGCTGGGACAAGAGGCCGTCGATGAATGGAACAAGGTCTCTTCAGCAAAGCCTTTGATCCGGCCACTTGAGGGCAGCTTAGGCCCTTGTTTTGATGTTGTGCAGAATGGGACGAGCCCTGAGGTCTATGTGTGGAAGGCCAAAGAGGGAATAAACATCTCAAGTGTGGACTGCTTGGTTTAGGTAGACTGGGCATCTTGTATTGGGACAGAGATACCAAGGTCTTTATGTGACTGAATTTTCGCTGCTTCCGTTCTTGTTGTTTTGTCACAGTGCGCGTTGTTTCATTTTAAGATAAAAGTCAGGTGGTTCACTTCCAGAAAGCCATCTCAACCCACCAGCCTTTTCCAACCCACAACAAGACAAACCACTACAAAGACTTTGTTTTTCCTCCTCCTTCCTCCTCACCGCGCTTCATCCCTCTACACATCACCCTCACCATCACTATTCATCACAATCAACAATCAGCTCTAGTCATCATCCCCTCCGGTTCGTTCATCTAAAATACCCGGCAAACAAAGGAATATTAACAGACTAGGTAAGCAGACACCATGGCTGTCATGTCGCGCATTGCCGACCTCACTGAGGCGCAGAAGTGGCTCTGCGATGATCTCATCCTCGAGATCATCAAATGCAACCACCTCTCTGTTGCCATCACCACCCCAGACTCCCTCAACCCCCTCCGCGCTGCGCTCTGGGACAAGGTCTTCGCCAACGGCTGGCACACGGAGGCTCCCAACCGCGCCCCTGGCCCCCTCCGCAAGCGCAAGATCGAGGAGACTGCCCTCTACATCGGCACTCTCAACGAGGACGCCCCCATCAAGTCCAAGGGGAACATGGTCCCTGCCTATCGCCGGGCTGGTGCTCCCGTCCAGTTCAAGGCCAGCTTCTCCTACGGCGGCAAGCTCGACTTCTACTGGATCGACGACGAGGGACAGAAGCTCCCGGTCCGTTCCGTCGACATTGAAGGTGGTCTCAGCCTCGACGATATCAAGGGCATGGTGGCTGCCCACTACGATTCCAACGAGATGGAGCGAGTCGGCGCTTGGAACTGGGAGAAGGTCGTCCACTGGAGCCGCGCCCGCATCACCAACGTCGCTCGCCGCGCCAACGTCGGCCTTGGCATCCCCGGTCTCCCCCTTCCCTCTATGGACGTCATCGAGGACCCGGCCGAGCTGCACGTCGTCCGCCTCGTCGAGCACCACATGAAGCAGGAGGAGGACAAGTAAAGCTTTGGAGTATAGGCGAGGAACTCTGGAGGCTTGTTTTTGGCTTCGGCACTTGGGTTCGTTTGGTTTGGCAACGGCGTTAAGCAGGAATACCCTCGGTAGTCTCTGACTAACCCCATCATGAATACGATGCTCTCATCTCGGCGGGAGATAATTTTCTCCCTGATACATACACACATGTGGCCTTCATCACGTGAACCATTGAGACTGAACTTGTGCGACTTACGACTTTCCTTGCTTGTGTGACTAGCCAACCTATGTGCTTATTAAACACCGACACTCGCCGTGACGATCGTTAGCTGGTGACTCCAGCTACCAAATAAACCAAAGGTCCTTGATAGAAACCTCCTCCAGAAGCTCCTTCGCTTCTCTCAGCCTCTCCAGATGAGCATCATCCTCGTACAGTCTACTGTGAATGTATCGACGGCCGTAGAGGTTAATGACGCGAGGGTTCTGCCTATCCTCTTTCCCCATGCGACCGATCTCCATGCGCTCCCGCTTGATCATATTCTGGAGGATTCTCCTGCAGAGTCTGCCATTCTGAAGCTCGTCCAAGCTCTCTCCTCCATCAATCTGGATTTCCCCTCCTCCTTGGGCGAAGCTGAGGGCGGCGTTGGTCTGTGAACGAACGAGATCCATGAGACGCTGACGGCCCCAGAACGCGATCATCTTGGCATTCCAATCGCTGACTCTGCTCATCTCCTTTTCATCCCAGTCATTGACCACTTCCGCCTGTAGCTTGCTCAGAGTCGTGCCCTCGTCGTACTCGACATCCTCTTCCTCGATAGCTGCGCCCGACTCGCTGAACCAAGAAAAGAACAAGTCTCCGTTCTCCTTAAACCGAACTTTGAGGAATGCCAGTGCCCGAAGGCGCTTCGAGCGGCCGGAAGGCGGGATCGTGATGTATGACCCGACCGGGAGACCGTTGTACTCACGCTCGCTCAAGGGAACGAAGGCAGGAGGCTTCGGGTTGCGAAGGGCCGTGTTCCAGCCGTCGGCGAAGACTAGCTTCCAGAAGCTCGGTCGGAGCTTGCGGGGCGTCAGGATGCTTCTGAGGGGGTATTCGCGTTTCAGGAGCCTCTTCAGTAGATCGTCGCAAATCTCCCTTCCCTCCGGATTGAGCTGCTCGATGCTTGAGATGACGAGTAACGGGAGTGTCATTTTGCGGTCTACGGGCTCCAGGGCAGAATAACGAGGAATTGCCTTTGGATCGGTTCGTCGTCAGGATCTTCCCATGAGATAATCTGCGTCTATGGCGATGTGGGTGGCAGCTTACCTTGTTTTATCGCTCTGCGAAGCGGGTAAGAGTCCGAAAATGCGCGGAGGCACGATTTACGCAAGTTGACGAAAGATTATTCCTCAGAGCCGTCAATTATGATTCGAGATTTTTTTTTTCTCTCCTTTTTTTCCTTTTTTCCCCCCCAGATGCGATCTTCGCTGAGCTCCAGCTGGTACCTTCGAGGAAGGCGCGGCTTTTCCTTGAGCGATAGACGGAGCGACTGCCGGTGATGTTTCCAGTCCTTTCTCGGCTAAGATAAATAAACTGCAAGGAAGTGTTTTCGAGATTGTAGAAAAATCCAGCGACAGGTCTAGCAACGGCAAATGATCCAGATGGAAAAGTCGATTCAGACATAGAGCAGCCTATTAAGCAGCATCGCCAATTCGAGAGGCAGGAGCACTCGGATACGCACCTGCTCTCCGAGCAAGGAAGGTACAAACTCCGAAGTGCCTACGTCATATCACGTTACTATTTGACATATTTCTTCCCAAGTTATTAACGGATCAAGTTTGAGTGCTCCAAAAGGAGTGTTTGATGTGATTCTCTACTCTACTGCGTCTAATCTGAGTATTCATGTCTCTCCCTCCAAATGCAGATGGGCGTGTTTAACGTTGCAAGAATTCGATCGGGTCGACGGTGGCCCTGGCCGGAAGAATAGGCAAGCCGTGTTTGGCGTTGTAAGCCGCCAAGCGCAAGTCCAGAGCAGGGGAAGTCTCGTACTCAACCTCGGCCTGGCAAGTGCGAACCTGCTGGAGCTCTTTCATGTTCTCGTTCTGAGCGTGAGTCCTTGCGTTGAACTTCCTTCCAGCACTCTTCGATCCAGCCATCGAGATGAGGCGCTCACGGATCCACCAGATCACCAGCTCTCCGTTCCATTGTCCCACGCGGCTCATCTCGTTGCGGTCGTAGTGTGCCCGAACCTTGTCTTTGGCGTCCTCCAAGTCCATACTGCGCACGAGAGCCACATCAGCAGGCCGAAGGTGGCCACCCTCCTTGTCCACCCAAAAGTACCAGATGCCGTTGTCAGGCCAGTCCAAGAAGGCTTTGACGAAGGCAGGCTGACCAGCGCGGCGGTGAGCAGGCACCGTGTCAGCGGCTTCGGGGTCGGTCTCCTCATCATCTTTCTTGGTGTCCTTGCCCTTCGGGAAGATGATATCGGTGGTACCTCCCTCAAAGGTGCCAGCAATGGCTCCATCCTGATCACGGGCAAAGTGCGTCTTCATGCCAAGGTCATCAATGTTAATAGGCGACGCATCTCGAGTGATCTTGCCAAACAGGAGAGAGACCTCTCCCAGGATCTGGTCTCGGATTGCAGGAGGACGCGGGTTGGGCTTGTCGGTGTTCCATCCTCCTGCAAAGGCCGCGCTCCAGAACAAAGAGCGATCAGCGGCACTGATGGGAATCTTTTCAAAAGAGGACTTGGACATCTTCATGAGAATGAGCTCGTGAGAGTTATCCTCCGGGAAGAGAGCCTCATCGTATGGTTTCTGCTGGTTGTGGTGGCGGAGAGCTCGCAGAAGATCGTCTACCATGAGTTTCTCCCTGGATTCTAGCTGCCGGGGGCTGGAGATGACGACGGCGGTGGTAGGGGGCGCCATGATGAGATCGGACGTGATCTGTTTGCCAGTTGGTATTTGCCTCGAAGGAAACGAGAAACGCGGGAATTGGGATGAATAGCTGCTTCGGTGACTGCAGTATGTGGCGAAATCTGATGTGGAGACTTCGCTCAGAAGGCCTGCGAAGAGGCAAGGGACGCGGTGAAAGAGGAGTTAAGAACAGGAGGTGAAGTAGGAGAAACTGAAGAACTGATGAATCGACGAGTTTTTGAAGGCCTTGGGTTTTCCGTGGAAAAGGTGTTGCCCCAGGCCAACAAAGTCCACTTCTCTCCTGTCTTGGTGTGAGCGGTGGAAGGGAACAAACGGTGGTCGCTCCTCGTTTACTAGAAAGGTCTGGGCGCAGCGGGCCAATGCATCTAATGACTCCTTTCAATCTGCAATATTTTATTCGAGGAATTGAATGCCGAACAAACAGCAGGGGGACTTAATTCTGAAGAGTGCGTCGATGTACGACAGCTTCGGATGCACCTCAGCCGTCGCTCTTGTGCCTTTGATGATGCTAATATCGGCACATGGTATTCTCTCTTCAACCCGTCGTTCTGGTACTTAGGAGTATCTGATTTATATTACTCGTGTTCCGTTGCGAGACTAAACGCAGGAAAGCAACTACATGGTATAGGTAAACCTGTAAACCTGTCAGCTCTTCGTCTTTGGAGGTGAAGAATCGGCATCATTGAATGAGACTCGTCGATGCAGAGGACTGTGGGTTGTTACTCCGAAATTCACTGCCATAATGCCCCCAGAATAGATTCAATGCCGTCCCGACCAGTCCTACGCAACATTTACTCCACATCTGAAAAGAATTCCTGCTAGAAGATAGGACGAAACGGAGTCACGAACTACAAATAATTCACCAAGCTCATCATCCACAATGATGAGTGCCGCCTACAGAATAGTATAAATCCATCCATCTGCCCAGTCAACCTGTTTCTTACTCCATCTCTCTCGTAAAGACCGCGACGAAGCTTGACGTCGACATTGTAAAGCCCCAGCTCTTGGCAAGAAGCACACACGAGACAGCGAGTCGACTCTCTGCAGAACGCTCATCCAAACAGAAACCGCACACACAATGCCATACACACGCAGACTTTCCTGGAACGGAGAGCCTCCCGAGGGCTTCCCGTTCCTGAGAATTGGTCGACGTCAATCAACCTCCGGTAACCGCTACCGCGGCTGCGAGAGGGGCATTGTCTACCGCCACATGAACGACATCCCCACCAGAGAGATTGCCGCCTGTGGCGACGTCTGGGAGAAGCTCGGAAACATCTTGGGTCCCAACTTCAAGTTCGACGATATCGACGCCAACGGCCTCTGGGATCTGGTCTTCGAGGACGGCTGGACCACCGCCGACTGCGCCGGAAAGCGGCCTATGCCGGACCCGAGAGACGACAGCCAGCTCATTGTCATGGTTGGTAGATGGAAGGACCATCTTCCGAAGATATCGGTGCGTTTCTTTGCTCCTCAATGTCGCCGATTACTTTGATCTAAGAGACACTGAACCCTAGGCCGACATGCTCGACATCCCGGAGAGACGCCGCCACGCCAAAGCCTTTGTCAAGTTCTCCTGCTGCAACGACGACCACACGTTCGCCACATCCTTTGTCTTTTGTGACCGCTGGGGTCGGGAGGCTCCTCAATCGTACGTCGATTTCTGCTACTCGGAACACTCCAACTACTTCGGCAAAGCGGTGGCCAAATTCGAGAAGCACGAGATGGAGCGACTGAAGACCTTCAACGAGGACTTGGCTGTGCACATCGTCCGTCGCCGCCTGCAGGTCTGGGCCCAGAACGGCTTCAAGCTCTCAAACGCCAGCCCTTATAGCCGCGATGATGAGGAAATCCGTTCTTACAGAGGGGACGAAGAGGACATGGAGGAGTTCCGTGAACTTGCTCGCCCGTTGACCACTCTTCAGCTGATGACGGAAGCTCTTACCGAGTTCGAGGACATCAAGCTGGACAGATACTGACCGGATCGTCTTGTTAATTTGCTTCGGAAGTGGATACCATGGGGCAAGGGAGTTTTTTGCAGAAATAATCAGTACTGCGGGCAGCGCCAAACAAGAAATTGATGTACACAGAGCAACGAATAATAGCTGACCAAGTTAAGTAGACAGCCTACTTTCGGGTCTCTGGTCTTTGCGTCGTCTAGCTGCGTGCCCTGAGCCTTCTCCTTGTCTTGCTCATGCTTCAAACAATTTTTTTGAAAAGGGGGAGAAGAAAAAAAGAATCTATTGTAAATCTTCATCTGCCAACGGTTTGTTGACCGTGTTAGGTCAATGATTCGTCTCATCTCAACCCCTCGACTCCAGAGTTCCCGCAACCTTATGGTACTTGTTAAACGCTAAACCCAATACAGGCAATGTTTTGAGAAAACTGAAGCAATATGGATCCTGTGGGGTTGAACTCTCCCATCGGAGCGCCCCAGATTCCGAATTCTTCTCGGCCCGTTGAGCAAGGTCATGTCGAGTTGACAGCTGCGCCCTTCGACTCAACTATCCCGAATCGGGCATTAGATTGAGAAGTTTGGGACGAAACAAGTTCTTTTCTGATGTTTTTGATACGTCTGATGGTGTTGAAATCGGAAGAGATGGGGCCGATATGAAGCGGGTTGAAGGTATAAAAGCTACCTATTACACCCTCGAAATGGAAGTGTCGTTTTTCGTTTCGTCGAGAGCACGTGCTCAATCGTATCGAAAATGACATTAACCGAGAACCCTGGCCCTGGGCCATCAATCGCCCGTTACGACGCCACAGATCCCTTGACCACCCCCGAAAAGCTGGTAGAGATCATCAACCGTGACGGTGGAGTCATCGTCGAGAAGCTCATCGCCCGTGAGCTGGCTGAATCAATCAAAAAGGACTTGAAGCCGTATTTCGATGAGGATATCCCAGACAAGTATGGTTTCTTTCCACCAACAACCCAAAGGGCGTCCGGTCTGCTGGGCATCTCGGACGGATGCGTCGAGCTCGCCTGCAACAAGCTTTATACCGACGTCGCCAACATCCTCGTCTCTTCATCGTATACGTTTTGGAGAGGTGACCACCAAAAGACTGTGAGCGGCAAGCCCATCATCTCCTCGACGGTGGGTTTCCGTGTGAACCCAGGCGGGAAGCAGCAGGTCCTGCACCGTGACGATAAGTGAGTCCTTCTCATCTTCCTCGGGGGGTTTTGTGGTATGACTGAGTTTCGTCAGCGACTATCATCCCCGCGACAAGAAGCTGCCGGTTATGATCGGCTGCGTCACGGCGCTGACCAGAACGACGGCTGCCAACGGTGCCACGGTAGTTATCCCTGGATCGCACTTGTGGGGTCCGGACCGCCGACCGCTCGACTCTGATACTGTTCCTGCTGAGCTTGAGCCTGGCGATGCGTTGATCTTTCTCGGAAATACTTACCACGCGGGTGGAGGAAATGTTACCAAGTAAGTCTAGGTTCAAATCCCATCTGACTTGCGATGCGATACCAGGGAAATGGCTGACCTTCATCATTAGGGATGAGTATAGAGAAACTGTCGGAATTTTCCTTTGCCAGCCGACTCTTCGCCCAGCTGAGAACCAATTCTTGATGGTTCCCTTTGAAAGGGTTAAAAAGATGAAGCCGCAAGCCCAGAGACTCCTGGGCTATGGCTTGTGTGAGCCTGGTGTCGGGTTTATGAAGTATCAAGACCCCATGAGAGTGTTGTTTGGAGTAGAAGATGAGGAAACCGTTGATTTTTGAGGAGCATCTCAGGGCCCCACAGAGATATATGGGATCCCGAATAGACATCGCAGCAAAATCTAGACTACTCAAACCACTATGATCCTGTGTCCTGCCGCTTCTCTTGATCGTGCCAGCGGGCGCCAGTCCGAATCTTAACCAGCCCAGAAACTTTTGAGGAAATTAGCAGCGTCGAGGTAGTGGTTGAACTTGGTCGCCTGGTGGATGGCGTCGAACAAGCTCAGTACAGCTTGTTGTCGCTCTTTGTCACCATGGCACATTGTGCCCGCCACAAAAGCTGGCCATGGTAGGTTCTGAATGACCAGTGTCTGGTCCTCGAATCCAGTGAGTTGATCGAAGAACTTGTTGGCAACTGTCAACCACTCGACACTATTCTTCTCAGACAAATTGAGGCAGTGAATTGAGTACAGAAGCCCCGCGTTGTGGTAAACCTCGACAACTCGAATGAAATCGCGAGTCATTCTGGAACTCTCAAGGCCAAGACGACCAGCTGCCATGAGCGTAGCGCCCCTCGCCTGCTCGAACTCGGACTGGACGACAGATGAACCAAGGCTGGGTTCCGCAGAGTCGACCGGCGAGGCCACCCGAGGTGTATTCGTAGCATTCGAAGTGACTCGATGCAGAACTGTGAGGTACTTGGAGAATAGGAGGGAATCTGAGCCTGGGATCGGTGTGATGGCGTTTTCGATGAGCGACGAGTCGAACGACGTCGTGGCCGCCAGCACATCTTCGATTGCGAGTTGATTGCGCAGAAACGCAAACAACTCGCTGCCCTCTGCGGAGACTGAATGACCGAACAAGTTGACGATAGTCCTGCCCGCTCGCCTATGCCCGTCGGCGACTTCTGGGCAGCACCGGGCGTTCTCGTAGTTACCAATGATCAGTATGGAGGCCAACATCCACTCGGCATCTGCTATGTCGGAATGGGTATTCAGCTCTAATCCCTGAATGACCTTTTGGGTCATCTCCTGTGCGCGACATTGAATCAGCTGTAGGCATTTGTCCCGGGCGCTCTCCGCCAAGGTCGCAATATTCTCGTAGGGAAAGGTCATGGCCCCATGTTGAGCGGCGAAAGCCACAATAGCAAAGCCGATCGCCGGTTGGTTCTCAGCTAAGGGGATGACGCGTTTGCGGTAATCGTTTTCTTCGGAATCTAGCCACATCATTAGGCCTGCTAGATGGCATCGATAGTAGTCCATGAAGCATGAATGTGAGACGGAGGAGTCCACGGTCAGCGGGGCTGCGGGATTGCCTGCCCTTAAATCTACAGCTGGCCTCAAACCCTCCACTGCTCGGGTTCCGCATTTGGAAACCATATCTCGAGCTTCCCGCGGAGGGGATGGCGGGCCAGCCGCCTCCTGTGGGGACCTCGGAGGCGTGGGCTTCGTGGGGTTCGGTCGGCCTCGGAGATGGCCCCTTGAGGCCACCCCGTTGACCCATCGGAACGGGCGGCTGTACCCGAGACATTCAAGCCCTTTCTTGCAGCATTTGGAACATGCCGGCCGCCGCAGGTCACATCGAATTCGACGCTGTTCACAGTTCACACGTCCTGAGCTTGGGTAGCGTTTGGCGCTGACGTCACCGCTTGAGGTACTCACCTTTCGCGACGCCCAACTCAGTCGATGATTTTTTCGGGCATTTTCTGCTCCCTCGCTGGCCCATGGCAGCGTTTGTCGTCCCGCAATGGCACATGTGAGCTTTGCGACTTCAAGTTCCACATGATTCGGGATCTTTCGGTCACGTGCGGGGCCGTCCCATTTCCAATCTTCCGCTTATTGATCCGGTCTCCACCCGGCTTCCGCCGCGGTCGACTGATCCTGGCCTATGTCCGGCTCTTCCACGCAAGTTCCAATATCGACGCGAATAGCCTAGAAAGGTTGATGACATTGGTAAGACGCTATGAAGTTGCCGATTCGTCTGAGGTTGGCTCGGCAATGTAGAACTGATCGAAGCCATTCACTTGACCGCGCGGCCAAATAACGAACAGCTTGGCCTGCTAACATGCACGATGACAACGTAATTCTTGGACCTATCGGATTGGATCGGCAACATCGTCAGCCTTTACGGAGTGAACTGCATGGTTGCCTAAACTCGCGCTAGCGTTCCATGAACGCATAAAGTCCACCATTGGAAACGTTCCTTTTGTTGAAAACATCCTTTGCATCTTCGAGCATCAGTTTTTAGTCTTACATCATGGAGGAGGAATACATCAAGCGGGCTGCTGTATTGCCTCATTGGCTCCCTAATGGAAACTCATTTTGGTATCGACGTTATCTTTCACCAGACAAATCCGAATTTGTTTTCGTTGATGCCGAAAACAAATACCGGCGGCCAGCCTTCGACCACGTAAAGCTTGCAAACTTGCTGAAGGACCAAGCCAGGCATGCAGAGAAAGAGCCCTTCAACTGGATAGAAATCACTGATGACAAGTCTTCGACTCATTTTTTGTTCAATGGGAGAAAGTGGTCTTTCAGCCCGAATGGTCCTCTGAAGGAGTGGAATGGGAAGTTCAACCAGCCAAGAAGTCAGCTGTTCTCTAAGGAGCGTCCTTCCTGCTCCGGAACACGAAATGTTACAGTTAAATTCATTAATAATACCGAAGGCATCTGTCGTGCGGGATGGGGCCTAACTACGTAGTCACGTGCGGTCCCACCCGCTCCGGAGCGGGTATATATATCCCTTCAGTTCGCATACCTATATTCAGAGAGACTTAAACTATAGTTCGTTCTATAGATACCTATATATATACTCCTTTATTATAGACTTTATCCTATATACCCTTCTTTATAATAACCCTACCCTTAAGCGCTTATAGCTATTATAATAGTTATAAGCCTAGCTCTTAGCTAGTTCGACTTCGCTTATAATATGCCTTTCCTATATAACCCCTAATATATTATAATAGCTTTAGGCGCTCCTTTTAGCCCTCCTCTTAGCCCTCTATTTAACCCCTCTTCGTTACTAATATAGTATTTCTACCTAACCCTTCTACTACCTAGCTACGTATATACACTTATTATCTCTCTAAGCTGCGCAACTAGTATAACGCCCTTATTAAGGTTATTATAGCTAAGCAGACCAGCGCAAAGCCGCGCCCCCTTATTAAAATAGCTTTAATATTTAGCACCCTTATCGCCTGGTAATTAAAGTAGCCTAGCGCCCTTATAGGTATATTTACTATATTAATAGATATACCTAACCCTACCCCTACTAAAAACTTTATAATAAAGCGAGATAATAGTAGGGATTATATATAATACCCCTATAAGTATACTTATTATTAGCTAATATAATATTATAATCGCTTCTTTTTAATAATTTAGTTTAATAAAGCTAAATAAGTTATTTAGCTTATAGAGCTAGAAAAAGAAGCTATCCTAGCTACTCTATATAATAATAAGTTCTCTTATTTATATAATATACTTTAAGAGGAAGGTATTATATAACTCTCTATTAAATACCTAATAAATATTATAATATAAGCTATATAATTAAGTAGATTGCTCTTATCATTATTATTATAGCTAGTATAGTATAGGACCCTCTTAGCGCGATAGCCCCCTTATAAGTAGATCGCTTCCCTTATTACAGCTATAGCTAGGCCTCCTTAAGTAGACTACTCCCCTTATTACTAAGTAGACTACTCCTCCTCTTCTTATTATTCTATAAGTAGCGCTATATATAATCCCTAGGGTGCTACTCCCCTTATTATATTTAGTTATAAATTAGCCTTAGGGGATCTTATAAAGCTAGGGGGGTATATTATATAGGATAAGGCTTATTTATATAGTTATATATAGTCCTACTTACTCTAGAGTAGGTATATATATCCCTTTAGTTTATATACCCCTATTTAGAGAGACTTAAACTATAGTTTATTCTATAGATACCTATATATATACTCCTTTATTATAAACTTCGTCCTATATGCCCTTCTTCACGACGACCTATCCCTTGAGCGCTTGCAGCCATCGCGACAGCATCCTTTCAAAATACTGGATCGACTTCGAGGGCAAGCCCAAGTTCTACAACAAAATCGGTCAATGCAAAGTAGACCAGCAACGAACGTTTGCAGGTCACGTTTGGAGGCTGGTTCGTAGCGAGACAGAAGAGGTCAAGGCGATTTATATCGCGCCTGAAGAGAACGAAGACTCAATCTTCATCGATGAGAGTACTATGGTGGAGTCCGCAAGCAAAGACGACGATGACAACACAAGCGATGAGACGACAAGCCCCAAGAAGAAGCTGAAGGTCGAACCAATGACCCCGCAGGATCCTGCTCTATCTACGTCAGAAACAACAACCTCTGGCTCAAGGACTCTTTCGGTGAAGAGTCTGAGTTGACCTCAGATGCAACGGAAGGGAACCCGTACGACGAGTCCAGAATCATCGTGTCACCGAACAGGCAGTTCGTTATTGCTTGGCAGTACACCCCAGAAGAGGATCACAAAATCCATCTTCGAGAGTCGGCGCCTGCTGACCAGCTCGAGCCAAAAGTGCGCGCTGTACGTTACCTGAAACCAGGTGATCGAGTACAAGTCGATCGACCTCGACTTTTCAATCTGGAATCCAAGTCTGAGGTACCTACGGATGATGTACTGTTTCGAAACCCTTACAAGGTTGAACACATTGGGTGGAGCAACGACGGTTCGGAATACCGCTTCTTGTTTAACGAGCGCCGTATCACGAGCCAGGATAATATCATAGGGAAAAGGGCTTAGCAGGCTAAGTTAGGGAAGTCTATAGAAGTTAGGAGATATAGGGAGGTACTAGGTAACCCCTAGATAGGCTTTCTAGCCCTTACCTAGTAAACTAGAGGGCTAGAGAAGAATATTTAACCTTAGCTATACTTAATTATACTAACTCTATTACTTTATATTAGATTAGTTATAATATATTCTTCTCTTATATCTATATTAATAGGGGTATAGATTATTAGAGTAATATAATATATAATAATATAATACTTACTTATAGGTCTATTAGAGAGGTAAATATAATATTACCTTTAGGATCTCTTATTAGATAGGAGTAGCTAAATAGCTAAGCCTAGGATAAGATATTTATTAAATAGAATAGTAATAAGAATATTAATAGAAAACTGGATAGTTAATTAATAGAAGCTAAATTAAATTAACTTATTAAAAAAGACTTAATTAAAATGTAAATAGGAATATCTTAAAGCCTTAAGAACTAGCTAATTATTAACCCTAATAAGTAACCCTAATACTTACTAAGTAGTTATTAGTAGTAAAATAAAGGAGTACTAATTAGAACTTTAGGGGAAGTACCTCCCTATACTTAAGTATAAAAAGGGAACCTAGACTAACTTTAACTAGTTTATAGTTGATTTTAATATATAATTTAAAATAAATAAGATTTTATTAGACCTTAAAAGAGTATTATTAATTACGAGGTATCTAGAGGGACTAATAATAAAATAATAGACCTTATACCTCTCTATTAATTATAGTAACAAAGCGAAGGATATTACCTTAGTAGTAATAAAGTATTAATTAGCTAATAATATAGCTAATATAGGGTCTAGGACCCTTGGTATCTAAACCTAGCTTAAATAAGCCTACTAATAGCTAGGATAATTATACTAGAGCTTTATTAATTATTATAAGGGGATTAAGGTAGAGAGCCCCTACTAGTAACTAGAGGAGATCTAAGTAGCTAATATAGTAGCTAGGCTAGACCCTAAGCTCTAGTATTATATTATAATAAAAGGATTACTAAAATTATAGCTAACCTTGAATATAAAAGCTAGAAATACTAAACTTATAGTTAATATGTAGATATATAAAGTATTAGTAAGGGACTAAGGGACTAATAATAAGGGATAATACCTAGAGGGCTAACCTACTAATCTAGAGAGATTAACTAAGGCTTTAAAAGGGTAAACTAATTTAGATTATAATAATACTAATACCTATTAGAAGGATACTAAGGACTTATTATAAGATATTAGAAAGGAGATTATTTATTATAATTATAAGAGGAAAAGCTATATTATATTAAGGTACTTATATTATAAGAAGTATAGCTACCCTTATTATAAAGGAAAACCTTATCCTAGTAAATAACTAGAGGAGGATTAGGTACTAGTATATATAATTTAATAGGATAGTAACTAGCTATATTATATTAAAGTAATAATATAGGTCTAAGTTATAAGTAGCTAGAAGACTAATACTATATTTATTAATTATAGAGCTAATAAGAATATTATAAACTAGAGAATTGTAACTAATACCTAACTAGAGGCTAATGAGTTAGAACTTATTAGGGGAATATCGATATCTAAAAGATCTAATTATAATATATAGAAGTTAGTAACCTAAATAACGAATAATATAAGTATTTAGTCAATAGCTTTATATAATTTTAAGATTAGTAATAATGATAATTATAATACTATCCTAGGGATCCCTTAGTATATAATAGAATACCCTAGTCTTAATTAGAGGGAGTTAAGCTAAACCTTGCCCCTATATAAGAAGAGTATTTACTTTATTATAATTAGAAAAGAGCTTAAATATATTAAAAATAAAATAAGAGTAATACTTATAAGAGTATTATAAGTTAACCAGATATTAACTATTAATTACCTAGAGGATATTAAGAAGCCTAAAGATACTAAGGATATTAAAATAAATATCCTATGAGAATATTAAGATTTTAAGAAAGTATTTAATATTGAGCTCGGAATTACGCCGCAGCCCCTTCGTAAAAAGACTATAATAAATTCACCTAGTTCGCAGGTATAATTCGGGAAATACTATATAGGTATTTTAACTTATACCCTCTACTAGTTAAGGAAAATAATATAGGAACCCTATACGTTCCTACTACTCGTAAGCAAACTCTCTAAATATTACTATATAAAGTCGGACGCGCGCCGTACTAGGGCTAATTATATTAGAGCTAAATAGGCTACTAAGGCTCTTATAGCCTAGAAATACCCTCGCTAAACCTTCTAGTAAGGTGCTGCGAAAGCTACTATATAAGATAACTCCTTAACCTAAAAGGTTAACCTTCTAGTAAGGTGCTATAAATACTACTATATAAGAGGTAACTCCTTAACTAAAGAGGTCTTTCCTAAGAGGTTCTTATAGCTAGAAGTATAAGAAGCTCTACTATAAGCAGGGCCTTATACCTCTCCCTCTTTCTTATCCTTATCCCTTAACTATATTAGTACTAGACCTTATATATAAATATACTAAGCCTGAGCGAGGTATACCTTTTAATATAAATAATATAGAGGGGATTACTAGAGAGTTTAGCCTTAATATAATTAATAAAACCTACTCCTTTATTAACTACTCTGCTATATATAGAGAGCGTATTATTAATATAGCCCTTAAGAGGGCTTACCTTAATACCCCTATAGGGGACTCTATAAGGTATAATAGTATTAGAGCTAAGTAAGTAAACTTAGTAGTAGAAGTTTAGTAGGTCGTTACGTACCCTATAGAGTAGCCCTTCTTCGAGTAGGTCCTCTATATTACTAAGGCAGAGGTAGCCTAGGTAGCCTAAGCGAATATTAGTAAGTATAGCTTATACTAAATAGAGAGAGCGTTACTAATAATAGTATAGCTAGCGGACGAAGCGGTAATAGAGGCGGTATTAGTAGCGCGGGTAGTGCGCGAGAGGAAAAGTTAATAGTTTTATAGTTTAAATAATTAAAAACTACTTTATTATTAATATAAAGTTAAAGATCGTGAGGCTATAGGCACGTATAAGTATAGCTATAGTTAGGAGAGTTATAATCACGTGACTAAAGGCTATGTATTATTAGGAGGCGCGGAGTTAGAAGGTCTATTGCACTTAAGCAGGTAAAATCACTATGCAGTGGCTAGAGGCCAAGAAAGTATTTAATATTAATCTAGTAGGAATTATACTAGGGTTTAGGATTACTAAGAGCTACCCTATTAATTTAGAGCCTAGGACTAAGCCCCTATTTAAACCTATTTACTTATTAGCTAAGAAGAAGTTAGAGGAGTTAAGGGATTATATCTATAAAAGCCCTATAAAAGGGAGAAATTTACTTATTAATAAGTTTAATAAGGGTATTAATCCTATTTATCCTAAAGAAAGGAGGTAAGTTAAGATTATATATAAATTACTAGAGACCTAACTTAGTAATTACTAAGAATTATACCCCGCTCCCTCTAACTAATAAAATCCTTAATTAATTATTCTAAATAAAATACTTTATAAAACTTAACCCTAAAGATACCTATTATTAAATAAGGATTAGAGAGAGAGATAAGTAGAAGATAGTATCCTATATATAATATAGCTATTATAAATATTATACTCTACTATTTAAGCTTATTAGTATACTTATTATCTTCAAGATATTTATTAACAAGTTACTTTTAAGCCTAGTTAATACTATTTATATTATATATTTAGATAATATCTTAATATTTACTAATAATATAGCCTCCTATATAGAAGTATTAAGATAGGTTCCTATCTAGTTAGAAGCTAGTCGCCTCTATATAAACCCTAATAAGTATAAATTCTATAAGGAAGAGATTAACTTCCTTAGGTTTATAGTTTTAAGAAATAGGATTACTATAGAATAAGAGAGGGTTTAAGTAATTACTAAGTAGCTAGTACTTATTATAATATAAAGATTTAATAATTTCTAGGATTTATAAGTTTCTATAGGAGACTTATTAAGAATTACTTAAAAGTCTATAGCCCCCTTACTAATTAACTTACTAATATTACTAAGAGGTAGCTAATACTAACTAGAGAGGTATTAGTTACTTTCTATTAGCTCTATACTTTATTTATAGAGGTACCTATTCTACACTACTTTGATCCTATACTTCTGATTTAAGTTAAAACTAATATATTTAACTTTATAATAGGGGTAATACTAAGCTAGCTAGATAGGGATATATAGAGACTCATAATATTTATATCCTAGAAGCTTAAGAGTATATAACTATAATATAATATATTAAAAATAAAGCTCCTAGCTATTAGGGAGCTAGTAGTAAGGTAGTAATACTACTTATTTTACTTCTAGTATTATATCTAATTCATTATAAATTACCTAGGTTACTATCACCTTATTAATAAGAGGATATTCAATAGCTACTAGGCTTAATTATTACAGGACGTATTAATATTTAACTTTAAAATTAAATATAAGCTAGGTTACTATAACCTAGCTAATAGCTTCTTATAAAGACCTAACTATTAGAATAGGATAAGATAGACTTAGCTGCGCAACTTTTAGAAAACTCCCTTAGCGCACGGACCTGTTATAGGAAGACTATAGAGTAGAGTATAGAAGAGAGGAGCATAGTAGACGGGAAGATAGTATATATATTATTATAATTAGTACCTTAATAACCCTATTCCTCATTTTTTAGTATTTTCTTAGTAAATCCGCGCTTAATTTAAATAATCTCTTTTAATTAGATCTACGAATTATTCTATATATCTTTTAAGCCTACTCTTAATATTCTTACTTATTTATAAGCAGAGCTATATTATTTATTATCTTTCTAGTTCTTATTAGTTCTAGCCCTTTCTAATAGTACCTAGAGGTAGATTCTTTTACTCTTTTTAATAGCCTTTATAAGCTTCTTAGAGAGTTAGGTACCTTTACTATATCTATATATCCCCGCTATTAATATATA
>JAVHLU010001143.1:0-36542 GCA_036785755.1 Colletotrichum ledebouriae | reverse complement strand
TTCTATTTATTATAGGTTTTTTATCCTAAGTTTATTTTACTTTATTAAAGCTAAGGAGGGTAAGGGAGGAGAGTTAATTATTCCTTTTATAAGCTACTAATAAATTACTATATTATTAAAGTAATTAGTAGATATAAAAACGCACTCCTTACCCTTTTAGCCCTCTAGTTTCTCTCTCCCCTTTATATATATTATTTACTTTTAAACTTAATTTATTTATTAACTATATAACAATAACTACTATGCTATAGCCCCTTCTTTTCTTTAAATATTACTTCTATTTAGCTCTTTAATCTATAAATTACTTATACTTTCCCCTTATAAACCTTTCTCCTAATATATTATAATAAGGAAAGTTTTTTTTATAATAATAAAGCGTTAGATATATAGATCTAGGAGTTAAGATCTTTAAACCTTCCTATCCTTAAAATTAGACTTTTAATAGAGCTTATACTTAATAAACTAAGTATAAGTAGGTTTTAGGTATAGGGATAAAATAATAGAGATATCCTAGGCTTTAGACCTCCTAATAAGCTTAGTTACTAGCTTTAACTAATTAAATATAATACGCGCCCTCTACCTAGGATAGATAATATCCCTAGTTAGATAGACCCTTTTAATATAGTATTAAAATATATCCTTATTAAACCTTAGAATAAGACCTTAGAAGTAATAGAGGAGATAATTCGCTCCTCGTACTTATAGTAAGTTATAGCTAGTATATTTAATATTATTAGCGTACTTAAAATAGCGACTCTAATATATACTAAGGATATCTTGGTAATTACTCGCTATATTATAAGGCTTACTAAGCCTAGCTAACTACTTTACTATAAGATAATTAGAGGTATAAAAGACGATTTTAAAGATAGAGATATAAGGGATACTATAGTTACCTAAATTAAAGCTAAGTTCCTTAATATACTCCTTATTTATCTATAAGCGCCTAAGTCTATTAAGGTAATTATTATAGGTCTACTAATTAACTTATAAAATAGGAGAAACTAGTTTTATAATAATTAGTAATTAAGGAGAGGAGCTAAAAGATAACTATAAACTCTAATATTTATTACTAAAAGCTTTCTACTAAGATATAAAGCTAAGGAAGTTTTAATAAGATACCTATACCTAGTAGAACTTTAATATATAGACCCTTTACTATAGGCCTCTAGTCTCTACTTTATTAATAAGCTTAGGTCTTTTATATATATTAGAAGCCTAGTACCTCTAAAATAGCTTATTAAAATATGATATTAAGCTTAAATTAATTATTTATTAAAGGCTTTTACTAATAAAATACCTCTAAAAGGATACTAGACCTAACTAAGAGTAAATAGAATTCCGCATAATTAATACTTTAAATTAGGAGATAAAGATTTTAAGAAAAGGATAGCTTAAGAAGATATTAAATATTAAATAGCTAAGTATACCCCTTAATTTATAAACTTAGAGGTTTCCTCTCTAGATAGGATAGATATTAACCTACTAGTACTTATAGATATTAATTTAAAAATTAATCTAATAGTTCCTACTAATCTAAAAGAGTTAGATAGAGAGGAAGGATTATTAAAGGAACTAAATATTTAGAACGTAGAAAGAAGGAATAACTATAAGAAGTAGAAGGGGGATTATAACTTATAATAACTAGCTAACTTTATAAAATATCTTAACTACCCTAGGTCTATAAAACTATTTATATCGCCCTACCTAGCTTTTACTACCCTAAGAGATATTATATTTAGCCCTACTAATACCTTAATAGGATTTAATACTATAAGACCTAAAGGGAACCCTATACTAAATAAAGACGAGCTTATATTAGTAGTCCTATAGTATATAAAATAGAACTAAGAATCTATAAATTACTTAATAACCTAGTATAAAAGAGGGTTATTTATTATAACTTTAGCCTAAGTAGAATATTTATTAGACTTTTATAATATATAAGGGAAGCTAATAAGATAAGAGGAGTTAGATAATTTAGAGGTTATAGCCCTTTTTATATTTATAATTAAGGGCTACCCTTATAGTATTTATACCTTAATCTATAAGCTAGCCTAGTAACCTAGGAAAGAAATTAATAAGGCTTCTATAGAGCCTAAAAGGGTAGAGGTAAAGAATCTCTAGGATACTACTATAGCCTTCTTTCTACTAAACTATAGTAATTATTACTAGGTTGCGATTTTTATAAACTAGTTAACTAGCTATTACTTCTATTATAACTTTATATAAAACTAGAATAGTAATTAGGGCTTTATTAAAGCTATATAGGACCTTAATATATAGTATTATAAGATAGGAGCCCCTCTATAACTCTAAAAGCTCCTATTAATTAATACCTATATAGTTAATTTAGTTTAATAGAGGGATAGATTTATATATAGTCTCTAATATATTAAATAGGCTAGAGCTCTAATTTAAAAAGGATTACTATCTCTACGTTTTAGTAGTATAACCTTAAGTAATAGTATATTATTCTCTAACTCTAAAATCCCCTTCGTTACTTAATATATATCTACGATTACTATAGAGTTCTATAAGTTAACTATTAATAGTAATATAGCTCTATAAGATACCCTATTAAGCTATAAAGACTTTAAGAAAGTACTTTTCTTCCCTTTGCGCCCTCCTACTCCTTTATTTATAGATAATAATATAGTAGACTTTAGAAATAATAATAATATTACGCTATCTCCTATAGCAGATATTCCTTAACCTATTTATAGATTATTAGTATTATCTAGGTCTAGTTTATCTAAAATACTAGATAATAAGCTTAAATACCTTAGATATTAACTTTAGTTATAGGTCTTATAGATACTAAGTCGTAGTATAACTATTAGGTAACGCCTAAGAACTATACTTATAGATATACTATTATATCCTAAAAGACCTAATCCTTTAAATAAGTATAACTATAGCTATATAGATTATATCTAGTAGAGGGTTGACTAATAGGGTTAGATTAAGTAGAATACGCCCGAGGGAGTATACTATTATAACTTCTTATACCTAGCGTAATAAGGTAGGTAGTTTTAGCTATATTAAGGATTAGAGTAGGATAAAGAGTATAATAAGGAGGAAGAGGTAATAAGGCTATTATTAAGATATAACTTATAGTAAAAGATAGTTAAACCTAAGGGACCTTCTTAATAGTAAGATCGCCCGCTTAGAAGATATTATTAATAAATTAGATCTATAAATAGAGTTTATTTACTATTTTAATAAAGTAGTTTTATTTATTTTTTAAGACTCTCTTTTATAATATTATAAAGAGTCTTAAGGGGATAATTAGAATAGGATAAGATAGATTTAGCTATATAACTTTTAGAAGACTCCCTTAGCGTATAGACTTATTATAAGAAAACTATAGAGTAGAGCGTAGAAGAGAGGAGCATAGTAGATAGGAAGATAGAATAGAGATTATTATAATAAGTACCTTAATAATCCTATACCTCGTTTCTTTTTAGTATTTTCCTTAGCGAATCCGCACCTAATTTAGATAATCTCTTTTAATTAGATCTATAAGTTATTCTATATATCTTTTAAGCCTACTTTTAATATTCTTACCTATTTATAGGTAGAGCTATATTATTTATTATCTTTCTAGTTCCTATTGGTTCTAGCTCTTTCTAATAGCTCTTCTCTTAATATATTATAAGGGGGCCCTAGGGGAGTAATAGCTCCCTTTTATCTAATCCTTATGAAAGGTCAATTCAGTAATTTACCCTTAGTTACCTAGGGGGTAATAAGTAAGCTTTATTAAAGTTAAATAAGTTAGGAAACTCCCTTAAGACCTAGCTTAATAAATAATATTATTAATCCTCTGTTAGTTTTAGGTTTAAGGCTTTCTTAATATTAGCTAAGCTAATAGCTTTGCTTAGTATCTCTATAATACCCTCCTAGTACTTACTTTATTATCTCGCTAGGTATTAGTAGATTATAGAGAATAAGGGTATATTAAGGAACCTTATAGCCCTTATTTCCTTTATAAGGGGTATTTCTTCTTAGTCCTTTAGGTATAGCCTAACTTATCCCCTCTTATAATATACTTAGTAAGCTATAATATTATAAATAACTTAGTTTCATTCTATCTAAGGGCGCCCTAAGAGGATATTAGGGTCTAAGCTATTAACTATATATATAAAGATATACTAGATATAACTACTCGTTTCTAGGTTAAGCGCTACTATACCTAATATATTACTTAGTAATAATCTACTAAGTATATACCTCCTTATAAGTTAGTATCTCTTCTTAATATATAGAAGGTAAAATATTAAGCTAGGGAAAGGTTAATTATTATATTCAGTATTACTCCTAATATCTATTAGGGTATAAGCTAGATATCCTCTATCAACTCTAACTTAAATAATAATAAGCTTATTATTAGCTAGCTATTCCTATTTATATTCTTTCTAACTTAATATCTCCTTTTTAATAAGCTTTAGAGCTTAACTTCGCTCTAGAGTTAGTTTTTTCCTAACTCCTTATTTTCTTTTAAGGAGTTAGCTATTACCTAGTAGTTATTTATAACATTATAATATATAGGTTCTTCTTTTAAGGTCTTTACTTTTATAACTCTAAATAGCTAGTGCTCTTTATTAAAGTAGCGCTAGGTAATATAGCCTCTAGCTCTAGAAATATAATAAGTATAGAGGTCCCTTATACCCTTTTAAAGCTATTAGTATTATACTAGGGAGATATTAGAGGAGGACCTAGAGTTTTAATAGTTATAGCGTCTTACCTCCTTAACTTATAAGATATATATAGCTCTAGTTATATAAATATCCCCCTTAGTATCCTTAGTAATAGGGCTCTAGTAAGTTACTAGGTAGTTACTAAAGACCTTCTAGCGCTCTATTCTTTATATAATACTCTAAACCTTTAAGAGCTAGCTATTATAATTAGCTAATAAGTTAATAGTAATTAGCTAATCCCTTAGCCTAAGGGTAAGAGAGGCCTCTAGAAGCGAGATCTAGACTTAACTAAGCTAGTTTATATTACTTATATCAGTTAGTATTTACTTAAATATTAGTAAGAAGGTTATTACTAATTTATTCTCTTTTTATTAGAGGGTTTATAATTAAGCTATAGCTTATAACTAGATATTTAAGTCCTTATATATCTAGTCTAAGTAAGCTATTAAATCCTTAGGGTTATACTTTTCCCTACCCCCCCTAGCTCTATAGGAAGGCGAGATTACGTACTAGGGTATAGTATCTAAATAGGAGTTAATAAGGTATTATACCTCTATATCTATAGTATAGAACGCCCTATCTATAGTAATCCTATACCTTATCTATTATACCTAGGTAGTATATTCCTTTTACTTACTTAAAGGTTTTAGAGGTAGGGGTAATAGCTTCTAATAAATTATACTAAGTATTACTAATACCTTACTAGTAGTACTTATAGGGGTCTATATAGCTATATTGAGTTCGGAATTACGCCGCAGCCCCTTTGCAAAAAGACTATAACAAATTCACCTAGTTCGTAGGTATAATTCGGGAAATACTATATAGGTATTTTAACCTATACCCTCTACTAGTTAAGGAAAGTAATATAAGAACCCTATATGTTCCTACTACTCGCAAGTAAACCCTTATATAAAGTTAGATACGCGCTATACTAGGGCTAATGATATTAGAGCTAAACAGGCTACTAAGGCTCTTATAGCCTAGAAACGCCCTTACTAAACCTTCTAGTAAGGTAAAAGCTACTATATAAGATAACTCCTTAACCTAAAAGGTCGACCTTCTAGTAAGGTACTAAAGGTAAACGCTACTATATAAGAGGTAACTCCTTAACTAAAGAGGTCTTTCCTAAGAGGTTCTTATAGCTAGAAGTATAAGAAGCTCTGCTATAAGCAAGGCTTTATACCTCTCCCTCTTCCTTATTCTTATCCACGAAGTCCTAGGTATACCTATAACCTATAATAAATCCTTAACTATATTAGCACTAGACCCTGTATATAAAAACGCTAAGCCTGCGCGAGGTATACCCTTTAATATTAATAATATATAAGAGCTCGCTAGAGAGTTTAATATTAATATAATTAATAAAACCCGCTCCTTTTTCAACTACTCTATTATATATAGAGAGTATATTATTAATATAGCCCTTAAGATAGCTCTTATTAATACCCCTAGAGGGGATATTTATTATTATATTATAGCTAAGTAAGTAGACTTAGTAATAGAAGCTAGGTAGGTCGTTATATACCCTATAGAGTAGCCCTTCTTTAAGCAGGTCCTCTATACTATTAAGGCAGAGGTAGCCTAGGCCTCTTAGGGGAACGTTAGTAAGTATAGCTTGCGCTAAATAGAGAGAGCGTTACTAATAATAGCATAGCTGCGAAGGCATTAGCTAACCCGATCGAATAAGAGGACTGCTTTAACTATATAAGTTAATAAAGTCTAAACCGGCTGATATATAGGACGCTACTTACTAAAGATAGTAGCGACTTCTAGCGGACGAAGCGGTAATAGAGGTGGTATTAGTAGCGCGGGTAGTGCGCGAGAGGATAAGTCGATAGTTTCGTAGTCTATTAAATAATTAAAAACCACGTTATTATTAATATAAAGTTAAAGATCGTGAGGCTATTAATAGGCATATATAAGTATAGCTATAGTTAGGAAAGGATTATATAACTAAAGGCTATGTATTATCCAGGAGGTACGGAGTTAGAAGGTCTGTTGCACTTGAGCAGGTAAAATCACTATGCAGTGGCTAGAGGCCCTATATAGCTATATATTAGCTATTCCCCTACTTAACCTCTTATAACTATTACTAGAGGGACTCTATCATTACTACTAAATTAGCTTATAATAGCTTATCTCGAGTTTTAGCTATACTATTATTAACTATCTTACTAACTAATAGGGAGTAGCCCTTAACTTATTATAATTATTATAATAATAAGCTTAAATATATAAGGGGTTAGACCTAAGTTTATTTAATAAGAGGTTATTATAATACTATTTATTTAAGCTAAAGAGGAAAAGGGGGAGTTTTCCTCTCTAGTAGAGATTTCACTAGTTTATAGGGAATAACTAAATAAGCCCCGGGTAAGCCCTAGGTAGCTCCCTAAGGTAGTAAACCTAGGTAGAAGCCTAGGTAGGCTTAACCTAGGCGTAGCCTATAATAATAAATTCGAATTAGTATAGAAGTTTCTCCTTAGCTTCCTTCTAGGTCTTAGCTTTACTAATATAAGATTTTACTACGTCTTAATAGTTACTAGAGCTATATATATAGACGTCGTTCTTTATATTATTATTAGTCTTATAGCAAAGTTTTAAAAAGCTCTTATAGTTAGTAATAAAGTCTAAGATATTAGTACTAATAAATTTAGGCGCTCTAGTTAAATAGGGAGTTATTATTATAATAGTAGGGCGTCTTATAAGGAGATTAATAAGAGCTATAATATCCTAATTAGTATAACTTCCTTTAAGAGAACGTAGAGTACTTAAGAATATTACTCCTATCCCTAAGGTAAGATTTATAGATCTACCTATATTATTATTAGAAGCTAGCTGCCCTATAGTATAAGGTTATATCTCGCTAAACGAGGCTCTTATAAATCTCTCTTTAAGCTACTTCCCCTTATTAGAAGAGGATCTAGTATCTAAGTTAGCTAAGGAAGAAGAAGATATAATATTTATAGGTTTATAAATATTAAAGTTAATATTATATAATTAAAATAATAAAGACTTCTAATTAATAAAGTAAAGTTATTATTATAATATCTTCAAATAAAAAGAAAGAATAGGTAGTTATAACTTTCTTTAGATAAAATAAAAAAGGAAATAATATAAACTAAATAACTAAATAAATATAGGAAAGGTCTAGTAACCTTAATCTTATTACTCTAAGCTCTTATAGATTTACTTTAAGTCTTATTACTTAATATAGAAAGGTCTTCCTAATAACGCTCTTATCTTAGAAGAATTTATAGCTTTACTATATTAGTATCTCTTAAAGGTTAGTATATTACTCTTAGTACTTAGGGCTATAATAATAAGGGGTTCGTTAGTCTCTAGGTACTAATTTAATTATTCTCGCTATACCTATTAGCTTAGTAAGACTACTAATCTCTATATTAGTATTATATATAGCTATTTTAGCTACTTTAGCTATAACTCGCTAGTTAAATAATAATAGTTATAATAATATATAAGGGGTAAGGAAAGGGATATACTCGCTAGAACCTACTAATAATATAAAAAGAGAGAAAGGGAGGATTTTAAGGCCTATATTATTCCTACCTTAATTCTATAAGAAAGCATAGCTATTACTATTCCTTTAGAACTAAGGTAGGTTTATAAATATCTTCCTCTCTTTTAAACTACGTTTTATTATTAATTATATTATTATTATTAGTTATTCGTAGATTTTTTAAGCTATTATGATATTTAAAGTGGATTAATTATATATATATATATATATATATTAATAGCGGGGATATATAGATATAGCAAAGGTACCTAACTCTCTAAGAAGCTTATAAAAGCTATTAAAAAGAGTAAAAGAATCCGCCTCTAAGTACTATTACAAAGGGCTAGAACTAATTAGAACTAGAAAGATAATAAATAATATAACTCTACTTATGAATAAGTAAGAATATTAAAAGTAGGCTTAAGAGATATATAAAATAATTTATAAATCTAATTAAAAGAGATCCTCTAAATTAAGTATAGATTTATTAAGAAAAAATACTAGAAAACGAGGTATAGGATTATTAAGGTACTAATTATAATAATATATAAATAATACTAAAGTCTGCTATGCTCCTCTCCTCTGCGCTCTACTCTATAGTCTTCCTGCAATAGGTCCGTGCGCTAAGGGGGCTTTTCGAAAGCTGCGCAGCTAAGTCTATCTCATCCTATCCTAGTAACTATTATTATATTCATAAGGTAGCTTAGGGCTATATTAGATTTCTTAGATAAACCCTTATTACCCCCTTTATTATTTTAATAGTTCTTACCCTTATAGGGTATAGCATATAGCTAGCCCTTATAAGTAAGCTTAATATAAAGATTAGCGAAATATAAGTTATTATTTAATTAATTATGGATCTAAGCTACTTATATATCTATTACTAATATATAGGGGCCCTTCTAGTAATATCTAGTTAAAGTAGCTTCTAAGTATTTATAATTAATACCTAGCTATTAATAGCTCGACCTATATAAGTACTATTTACTACTAGATAGGTTACTAGTTATAGGAATATTTAATAAGTTAGCCTTATCTATATAGCTAGCTAGTAGTATAAAGACCCTAGCGCTTTATCCTTATAATCTTAAGTAGAGTATATCCTTATATAAGAGGTCCTTAAATATATTAGTATATTAGCTTATATTAAAGACTAGTATCCTTACTTACTTATATTTAAAGATATTTATAATATTTATATTAGCCTAAGTAAGTATAAAATAATAACTTATTACTTAAAGAAAGGTTTTTAAAATAAGAGTATTACTCGCTTTAAGAAGCTTAAGCTAAGTAATATAGAAATAAATACTCCTAAAGTTCTTAATCTAGGTATTAGGATTAATACTCCTATTTACCTTCTCTAGGACTTAGATATACTCCTCCTAAATAATAATAAGAATATTAGCCTTACTTAGAGTATAGTAATATTTAAGATTAATAATAAGGCTATAAAAAGTTATATCCCCTTTAGTAAGAAGTTTTATATATATAAATATAATAATATTATAAGTAATAATCTCTATAACTAGATAGTAAATCTATTTAAACTCTTACTCCTTATAGATTTAGTTAGATTCTTATATAATAAGTAAATAAAAGTGCTCTAGGTATTATTCCTATATACCTATAGTATTCTTATTAATTATAATTAGAGTAGCTAGAGGTTAAAGGAGTTATAATTTATTTATTATCTATATCCTAGTAGTAAACCTAGGAGTAGTCCTAGAAGTAGTATTAAAAGTAGCCTCTTTTAAAACCTCTTAATTAAATAGAGTAATATATTAATGATAAGCGCTCTTTTCTTATAAGTATTAAATATTAATATCCTAGTTTTACTTAGTAATATATATCTTAAGAGTTAGAGTTTCTAATAATATCTTATCTAAGTATAAAGATCCCTTAGGGTTATCTAGGTTAATATACTTCTAGACTCTAATAGCTTAGGCTTTAGCTTAGATTATAATATACTAAGTAGTAAGATCCCTATATATAGTTAAGTAATATAATACTATTATAATAATATTAGAAGATATTATAATTAAGGTTATTTAAAAATAGAGGGTTTAGAATAATAAAGAATAGTATATATTAAGGAGGAAAGAAGGAATAAGAGAGAGGAAGTTTTGATAAATACTTTTAATAATAAAAGCCTATTTTAAAATAGTAATTAGAGGTCTATTAAGAGCTAGGCTTATAACTATTAAGAAATATCCTATAAAGCTATATTTATAGTTATTAAAAAGCTTATTCTATTATAATAAGAGTAGCTATAATATAGTTACTTATAACTATAGTTAGAGGAATAACCCCTAGAAAAAGGTTGCTCTGGAGCTGATATTAGTTATATGCTGCGCTAGGAACGGGCGATGCTGAAGGTATCACGACATTTACTATGCGATGAGAAAACTTCGAGACTGGTGGATTCGCAAGTTGGAAGAAACGGCCTTCAAGGAGGACCGGGATGCTGTTCTGATAATAGTTGAAGTAAAGGGGTTTCCGACGTGGGTTCCATATGTTCATTATGGCGTTTATTCGGATCAGAGGTTTAGGGCACGTATTCAACGATTCTGGTTTAGACCTGCAAGAGCACTAGGTGTCATCGCATCATTCCGGTCATCAAGTTCGAATCGAGATGAGGTGAGAGAGATAATGTACAATCAGCTGCCACTTTTCCAGATAGCTGTCTGCGAGCTTTCTGCCTCTTTGTTCTTCTTTTCCTTAATCAAATATGAAGACCAAAATACCGGTAAGTTTGCGCGTAACGGTTGAATGTTCTGTGTTAGCTGATTGGTTGAGGCGAATCACCAATTTCCGTGTCGAGCTCCAACTCTTTCCTGGAGGACTGCTATGAAATCAACATGATATAATAGTAACATCGGCGATGATAGACATCATCTTCAGTTTTGCATCATCAGATGATATTATCCCAAGGAATGGCTTGGGCTTTGATTCTTCTCAGTGGTCCCTGAGCGCCGGAACCTTGGCAGTGAAAAAGTCAGAGACTCAGAGTAAACCCAGACGAGCCTCGGCAATTGTAAGGTGTGTAATACACGCGCTTCCCCTGTTACCAACCCCACTCTATTTCACATTAAGCCGCAAGAGCAAGCAGAGATAGTACAGGCAGAATCACACCAAATGGCCCAGTAGTGACAGCGGAAGCCGCAGAGCTTCCGCCGCCACTCGTCGAAGATGTCTCGTTGCAAGCAATAAACCCGTTGCGGGAGGGGGCGCCGGTGTGGGTCATGGCGCCGACGTAGACACAGCTGCCCCGATAATCAGGGTCGAAGACCACGCGGTCAGGGCCGGGAGCCCCTGCACAATACATGTCAGCAAACCGTACAAAAGATCGAATGCCAAGAACATGATGTGTGCAACGCGCAACTTTACATGAGGCACCCATCATGAGTCAGGTGAGTGGGGGGAGAGAGACGACATACTGCCTGTGTAGTTTCCAGATGAGACAATGGGAAACTCTTGGTAAGGACCGGTCGTAGCGAAGGCGATGCCCTCGCGGTTGTTGAAGCGATGCGGGTACTGGCTTGTACCCAGCTGCTGGTTGGCGGCGTAGAGACGGCAGCCCTCGGCGGTGGCCTCGTCGATTTGCCTGCGGGAGTATCTTGTGTCGGCGCAGCGTACCTGCCCAATGTCGTTTGTGCCCTGGCGTTTTTCGAGAGCGATCGGATTCGCAACGGCGAAAACGACGCAGAGGGCCAGGGCGAGAGTGGACTTAAGGCTGACCATCTCGTGGGGTGAATGCGTGGAATGGTGTGAAAATGGGCCGATGCAACTCTGTGGGACAGGCGTACTGATAGTTCAGTGAAGGGAACGTGAGATATCAAACAAGTGCTGTAAGAGAGCCACGTGCGGAAGGGCGTTCGTCGCTGTAACGGTTTTGAGACGTATAAGGGTTGTGAATTAGGATCCGTGAGGGAAGGGCCGGCCCGTGATAAACAAAGCCGGCGGTACCTCATCTACCTTGCCTGGAGGGAGCTGATGGGGTTTGGAAATGTAGATGTAAGTGGCAGGGGCATTTGTGAAGTATTAAAATGGAAAAATAACAAACAAGGCACGCTGCCGAGAGCTTGGCCGGCGCGAAGCGCTACGTTCAGCTGGGTTCGAAGCTTCCAAGAACACCCTACGGAGTACCTAAGCTGTCTGACATGCGCTGGCTCCTCCCTGAAGTCGCAACTGGAGAAGTCTAAATCACGTACGAGCAGCTTTGAGCCAATGAGAAGGCTTCCAGATCATAAGCTTAATCTTATAAGTCACGCCTGTTTGGGAGAGGCCGCCCGGATCTAGACCCGCCCAAGACCCACTCTTAGGTCTTCTTTGCTGGTGGCAGGAGCCGATTAGCCGAATTACTTATGATGCAATACACAGGAACCGAGGATTTCGATCTTGAGTCACATAGCGAGGCCTCTCACTCATGGCTTTTGTCGTGGAACACAAGCCACACAAAAGCGACATCTGACCTGCAGTCGGGGGCTTGCGCGTTCCTATGCCATGGTCGATGCCCGCCGCATGCCGCTTCCCGAGGACGCCGCGCCTGCCCGTTCGGCTAATAGCTTGGCGAGCTAAACAACCCAAATGTGGGGCTATTACTCACAGTGTTTAGTGCGAAGAAACAGCGCTGCCACGACGCCGACGTCAGTGAGGCCAGTACGCCTCCACGTGGGCTGCATCTACCTTCGAAGCTTTGCCGCCCTCCGCTGCCCGTCTTTGAATCTCAGATCGTCACCTTCAACGAACTCTCATCCTGCGTACAACTCTTCCCGAGACTTCATACATTCTCCGAGATTCAGTCAAATCCGCTTCCGAAACATGAGCGTCAACAGTGCCATTGCGGGGCTGCCCGCCTACAAGGCCCTGTATGCCTTCGTCAAAACCGGTAACGATAAGAAAGCCCTTGATGACACGGTGCAGAAGTTCAACGATCTCGCCAAGGCCGCGGAATCTCAACTCGAAGACTTCCTCTGGGATACATACAATGCTATCTTCGCCGTCGCCAAACAGACTGCTGCAGAGAAGCAGGGTTCCCTCATAGATTTCGTGCAGCGACTGCGCGAGACCACCGTCACTGCCTCTGATGGCCAGGCCTTGCATCTAAGTGAAGGCGTGGTTTGGAAGGATCTTCCTACGTTCGGATGGGTTGCTCGCGACTTATGGAACTTTGGTAAGTTGACGACTGTCTCTGTTTGAGCTGTCCACATTTCCGTGAAGGGGTTGGCCGCTATGACGCTTTTTCCTCGAGGCGCCCATCACTAACAACCGGCTAGATGTCACCGACGCTTCTGCGTCACAGGAAGAGAAGGCCAGCTGGGATAACCTCACCGCTTTCCTCGCTCAACTGACAGCTCGCGCCTCCGTCGTCGAGGGGACCTCCGACCCACTCGATTACTCCACGTACGGCCTCTGGGCTTTGCGCGATGCCTTCGAAACGGATCACCCTGCAAGTGCCGACACCAGTGCAGCCGTAAAGCACGCTTCCTTATGGATCCAGCACGCCGGCGAAATATTCAAGAAGCTGTGCGCCCGGGATCACAACCTCGAAGCCAAGACTGGCGCTGCGGGCGGCAAATTCAATGATCGTCAGTGGAAGGGCTTCAACCAGGAGAGATGGAGTGTTTGGACGGACGGTTGCTCGGCAGCACAAAGCTCGTTGCCTGACGAGGAGACCAAGGGCCTGGCTGGGCAGGCCTTGGGCATCATGAAAACCACGTAAGTGATCGGAAGCAATAACAAAATAGCGGTGCTACTAGATGATGAAACCGAGAAGAACGACATACATTGAATGAAATAATGCATACGAGAGACACTTTGGCTCTTCTCGCTTGATCACAACCTTTGATCGTTAGTCCTCGGACCCTTCGAACTTGGGAGTAAGCAATACCTAGCAACTCGTAGCCGCGAGGACAGAGGAAAGGGAACCATCAAGGCCTTCGTCGTTACCTGGGCTTTTCCAGTTGGTGTCCTGGATGACGACGCAAGACAAAGGTAGGATGTCAGAAACGCGAAATGGCCAAATGTGGAAAACAACGCGATCAAGCCGGGCACTTCGCTCCGCGGCACAGCAGCCCCTGGATGAAATTTCAGATAAGCAGCGGGTACTTCTGTGCTGTAGGCTTGACTGCGGACTCCGTCTTACCTGCCTGACATGGTCTGGCCGGGATGCAGAACACTCCTGGAGACACCGGTGTCAGCAATTGGTTGCTGGTTGAGACCATGCGGCCTCGATGGTGATGGCGTCAGCAGGCTATCACTGATCAGTTCATCGAATCTTCGTCAATTGATCTCTTTTCCTGCCGCGAAAAGAAACTCTGGGATCTCTTGATTTCTTGGTCTTATTCAACGTTAACGGTGAAGCAAAACCTGGTATCTTTCCTTTTGACGTGATATCTTCTTGAATCCATGCGTCTAGTTGTGATATAACGCCCAAACATCTCTTCCCCCACCCCTACCCCCACCAAAAAAAAAAGAAAAAAAAAGAAGGCAGCAAACATATTGGTTATGCCGTCTCGTCTGTTCATCACGGAGTAGTCACATCTGGCCTCCCTCCGGGCTGCATCATACGGAACGTCCAGCCCTGCAAATCATTGACGTCTCTCGCGATGTTCTGTAGCCAAACGTTTGGCACAGTCGGAAGCCAGAATTCACAGCTCTGCGTCCTCAAAATCTCTGCTCCAGCTGCCCACGAGTGCTTAGCACTATCTCTGTCGCCTGTGGCAAGCTGGGCGTGGGCCAACGATAGATATATCAAAGCCGCAGTAAATCCGCTTCCCGATCCGATAGTATGCATCTGCTGGACATCCCTCAACGCATGGTTCCACATCAATACCGGGTTACCACGCTTTGGGTCATAATGCGTTATACGAGCCGCGGCGATGAGAAGGCGCATATGCAGTTGCTGATCATGTAGGTTGTCAATGTCGGCAGGCTCGTACCCTTCTAATTCTTTCACGGCTGCTTCAGCCTCATCTAGCCTCTGAAGCCCGATACTAGCTTCCAGGGACGCGAGCAGCAACCGTCGAAACCCGCGACGGGGGCGTTCAGGGTCGGACGTCTCTTCCAGCTCCGGTTGGAGTAAATCAACCGCCTTCGTGAACTCTTGCATATTGCAGTATATATCTGCTAACCTGCCAACCAGAAGGCGACGCGTGTTGCGACGAATGGGCTTCGTCATGTCGAGGGATAGGGATTGCTCCAGAGACGCACGAGTTGCGTCAAAGTCGCCGATGGATTGGAAGTAACGCGCTGCCGTGCTTTGCAGCCTGAATGTAACCTCGATATCGAGCGTGGACAGCGGTTGTTCAGCTTTCCACTTGTATATGAATGACGAAACGTCGTTATCGTAGCACTTTATCTTGTTCTCGACTTGCGATATATGGAGTCGTCCAAGCAACGCATGGTCGAACCGGGTAGACGGCTGAGCCCCACGCCACAGGAAGTCACGGATATGTGCCTCTGACTTGGCGAACTCGCCATCGAGACGTAAGAGATTGCTGCGGAATAGAACGACGGCCGCGTGATGCTGGTACGGCATCGACTTGCGAAGGAATGCTTTGGCCTTGTCGACTGCGACGCGACGCATGGCGACGGAGTCCCTCTCGGCGAAGTAGAGGATGGCGTCAATTACTTGCGTTCGCAGTGAAGATTGGACCTTGAATGTAGTAATGACTCGGTCCATGATGGTCCAGACCGTTTCCTTCAGTGTTGGTGACCTGTAGCCTGAATGTTAGCGAAGAACCTTGGATCAGGCTCATGGTTGATCCTACCAGTCAGTGTTACCTTCGTAGCATGGCGGGCAAATGAAGCACATGAACTTTAGGGTCGATGCCCCTAGTTCATTGATTGCTTTGGGCAATAGAGCCCGGGAAAGTAGCGAAGAAAAATCTGGACAAAGAGACAAGGCTGGAAGGCTGTCATCTACGACATGCTTGATGATGTACGGATTATCAGTTGCGAGAGAAAACTCGATGTCGTCAGATAAAAGTCTCGTAAGTTCAACAGGTAAACCGAAATCTGCAGCACTTGTACTTTCAATTTCGCCCTCCGAGTTCCATCGACGCTGTGGCAAGCGAGCAAACTTCAACAAGGCTTCAGGTATAGCAGCGCCACCGAGTGCATATAAGAGGAGTAAAAGCTGGTCAGAGGCTGGTAGTATATCGGCGTAATCTCCGATAAGGTTGTAATATGACGATGATAAGGATGGGTCTATTCATGGGCATTAGTGACAAAAGACTCGATTTGGCCATGATTACGAACCGCTTAGTTGACTCAGAATAAGGCGCTGGACAAACAAGGTGTAGTCCTCGAATCTCGGGGCAAGAGATATCAAATGGCTAAATACGTCGTCGTCTTTGTTCAAATACCTTTCGTATCTGGAGATCTACATCAGCATTTGAAATACTTTGAACCGTGGTCAGATATTCTTACGTTGAGGGAGGAATATCTAATGGGAGCCAAAGGATTGACCCTAGTCCGCCAAGTTTCCGAGCGATTTGGATGTATTTCCTCCCCGCGTTCCTAAATTCTGTGTAGTTGTGCTGTCCAGAAAATATGCCGGCGACTTGCGGTGGAATTGATGCTTGGGCATCCAGCTTGGACCCGAGAAAAATAACGACGCAAGCGATTCGTCGCCGCAGCTCCGTGTTGACATGGTTTCCCGAGTTGGCCCAGAAACCGTCGAAATTTTCTCGGAATTGTTCCCTCACTTGATTGACAGGCGCGAGATCAACCGAGTTGACAAGTAAAGCCTTATTCGTCCTCTGGTTGCGCGGTGTAACTTGGAACTGGATATCGCTGGCGAGCGACTTCGACTGGGATAGGAGACGTCGTAGATCATCCAAATGACAGTTCAGCGTGGGGATCAACTCTCTGGCTCGACCTTCGTCATATTGCTTGGCCAAATATCGAACAGAGCTGCAAAGGCAATTTGGCTCCATTGTACGAGAGCATGGGTGTGTTGACGGGGTACGCAGAATGATGAATTCTTGCCGCATTGTGCAAAACTTGAACCCCACTGGCCCTGCTCAGCGGTAATCGGAAATGAGAGATGCCGACTCGCGCCGGGCCATCCGCTGGGCGACCGCCGGACCTTGCATTATCAATCGCCCCGTTTCACTTGCAGGCTAAGCCTATTCAAGTTGAAGCGGAAAAGAGATTATCATCGTTTATACCCCCATCCTCCAAGACTGAGCAAGGCACATTTGGGCGCTTATCCTTGGACCAGAAGAGGAGACAGAGCAAAACATTCTCAGCAACCTTTGACATCGATCAAATAGCGAAACTCTAGAAGTCATCGCTATGAATGTCTATCCTAAACCCTCGTTCCTTTTTGCACAGTACTGCTGAGTCCTTTACCACATCCATTAGCAACGTGGGGCCGCAAGTGGCAACCAATAATCTGTCGCAACTGTCCATCGTCCTCATAGTGCTTTCAACTACCTGTTGAACCTCCATTCTCTCGTATTTGATGTTGGGAGATTTTTACCCCTTATCTTCGACTGGGATATCGGCGACGAGTCTTTCTATAGGAACTGTCTCGGTCGTTGTCTCGTAATTAAAGGTACCTGCTTGTGACAACAGCCGCGATATTATCTCATGTCATAAACTAGTGCGGTGCAGAGTAATAGAGTTAGTATAGTTAGGGGTAGCTAAGGTTAAATATTCTTCTCTAGCCCTCTAGTTAACTAGGTAAGGGCTTAGAGGGCTTATCTAGTAGTTACCTAGTGCCTCCTTATATCTCCTAACTCCTATAGACTTCCCTACTTAGCTTATTAAGCCCTTTTCCTTATAATATTATCCTAGCTTATAATATAATCCACCCCCCCTCTAAACTAATTTACTCTTAGATTAATTTACTTAGTAATTACCTAGAGGGTATTTAATACCTCTATATAAAATTTTATAACTTTTAATTTCTATAGGTTTAGAATTTAATATCCCTTATTCTAGTTATATAACTTTTCCTTAGATATCTAAATAGCTTAGAGGAGTAATTAACTAGTAATAGAGTACCTATCCTCTACCCTAGCTACTCTTATAGCTCTTATACCTAGGTATTAAGGGATTTTATAACTTAGAGGAGTAATAAGCTAGTAATAGAGCTAATCCCCCTATTCTAACTACTCTTATAGCTTTATCTAATACGTCTAGGATTACCTAGTAGTTATTTAAATAGTTATAGCTAAGCCTCCTTATAAGGGTTACTCTTTTTTTTATAAGGTTATATTAAAATATATTATTATTTAAGCTCGTTTTTATTATTTTAAATTTACTCTTAAAATTATTATATTTTCTACTTAGTATAATATTTTTAGCCCTTTTATAGGTCTAATAAGGGTATTCTCCCTCTAGAGATTATCCTCCTTTTAGTTATATAAAAAGCTAGTTTTAATATTAAATTAAAAATATATAAATATTACTTAAAATTTTATTCTATTAAAATCTCTCCTTCTTATTTCTTCAAATTTATAATACTACTACTACTACTAAATACTTACTATTAGCCTCTTACTACCCTACTAATAACCTTTTTTTAATTATTATATAATAAACTTATTATTATATTATCCTCTACTACTAACGCTATTAATATTATTAGTAAAGCTCCCCTCCCTACTATAGGTATACTCTAGGGGTACCCCTATTACTAATACCTCCTAGCTATAGTAAAGTAGGAGCCCCTTAAGAAAGATCTCCTTAATATTAAGCTCCTTATAAGCTTAATTCTCTATCTTAGGAGTAATAATAAGCTCCTAGTTCTTATCTAGTATTTATCTAATACTTATTTAAAATTTATTAGTTTTAGGTTTTAAACCTTTTACTAATTTATTAATTTCTTAAATACCCCTATTAAATATAAGTATTATATTAAGATAAGTAATAATAAGGCTTATATTATTATAAGTTTTACTTAGTATTTCCCTATTTCTTATTTATTAATTTATCATAAGCTACTTATTATATAATAAGAACTATTAATAAGATTAAATACTTTATAAATCAGGCTAGTTCCAAGCCTAACCTTTAGGTATAATATATTAAGAATAAAGTAGCTCGCTAGTACTTCCCTAATACTTTACTATTAATATCTAATTATATTTTAAGAGGAGATCCTTATTACCTAGCTTATAATTAAGAAAGCTCTCTAAATAAAGAAGAACAAAGCTATTATAATACCTAAGAAATATAAAGCAAAAGAGGCTAAGATCTCTATAGAGATAGAGAACTACTAAGTAGTTACTTTAGAAAATATAGCTAGGTATTAGTAATATACTACTAAGGAGGTAAATAAGGCTTATAATAAAGTAATAAGTTAACTTAATTTCTACTAATACCTTATTAATACTCCTCTAGTTAGTATTTCTAACTTAGAGTAGTATTATAAGGTTTTAATTACTCTATTTATTACCCTATTTACTTATTTAAGAGATAATAATATTAAAGGGGATATAACTAGTTTTAATAAGGAGGGTACTAGTACCTAGTAGATATAAAACTTTTAAGAGCGCTCCTAATAAGCTACTAATAACCTCTAGGTAGTATATAATTACTTTTAAGCGTTTTTCTGGTCTCTTTTTACTTTATTAGGGGCTTTTAAGCTAGTAAATTAAAATACCTAGTTAGTATACCCTATTGTTACGGGCTACGCCCGGGTTAAGCTTACCTAGGCTTCTGCCTAGGTTTACCGCCTTAAGGAGCTACCTAGGGCTTACCCGGAGCCTACCTAGTTATTCCTTATAGACTAGCGAAATCTCTATTAGAGAGGAGAACTTCCCCTTTTCCTCTTTAGCTTAAATAAATAGTATTATAGTAACTTCTTATTAAATAAACTTAGGTTTAACCCCTTATATATTTAAGCTTATTACTATAATAATAATAATAGGTTAAGCGCTACTCCCTACTACTTAGTAAGATAGTTAATAGTAATATAATTAAAACTTAAGATAAGTTATTATAAGCTAATTTAGTAGTAGTAATAAAGTCCCTCTAGTAATAGTTATAGGAGGTTAAGTAGGGGAATAGCTAACGCGTAGCTATATAAACTCCTATAAGTACTACTAGTAAGGTACTAGTAATACCTAGTATAATATACTAGAAGCTACTACCCCTACTTCTAAAATTTTTAAGTAAGTAGAAGGAATATACTACCTAGGTATAATAAATAAGGTATAAGATTACTATAGATAGGGCGTTCTATACTATAGATATAGAGGTATAATACCTTATTAACTCCTACTTAGATATTATAACCTAGTAAGTAGTCTCTACTTTCTATAGAGCTAGGGGGGGTAGAGGGAAATATAACCCTAAAGACTTTATAACTTACCTAGACTAGATATATAAGGACCTAAATATCTAGTTATAAGCTATAGCCTAACTATAAACCCTCTAGTAAAAAGAGAATAAATCTCTAGTAACCTTCTTACTAAGATTTAAATAAATACTAGCTAATATAGGTAGTATAAACTAGCCTAGCTAAGTCTAGATCTTACTTCTAGAGGCCTCCCTTACCCCTAAGCTAAGGAATTAGCTAATTACTATTAAGCTCTTAAAGGTCTAGAGTATTATATAAAAAGTAGAGCGCTAGAAGGTTACTAGTAACTACTTAATAACCTACTAGAGACTTACTACTAAGGATACTAAAGGGGATACCTATATAACTAGAGCTATATATATCTTATAAGTTAAGGAAGTAAGATATTATAATTATTAAAACTCTAGATCCTCCTTAGGTACCTCCCTAGTATAATACTAATAACCTTAGAAGGGTATAAGGGACCCCTATACTTATTATACTTATAGAGCTAGAGGTTATATTACTTAGTACTACCCTAGTAAGGAGGACTAGCTGCCTAGGGTTATAATAATAAAGACCTTAAAAAAAGAAATAATATACTACGAGGTTATAAATAACTACTAAGTAGTAACTAACCCCTTAGAAGAAGATAAGGAGTTAGAAAAAGACTAACTCTAGAGCGAAATTAGGCCCTAGAGCTTATTAAAGAGGAGATATTAAGTTAAGAAGAATATAAATAGGAATAACTAGCTAATAATAAGCTTATTATTATTTAAGTTAGAATTAATAGAGGATATCTAGCTTATACCCTAGTAGATATTAAGAGTAATACCTATATAATAATTAACCTCTCCCTAGCTTAATACCTCTACTTTTTATATATTAAGAAGAGATACTAACTTATAAGAGGGTATATACTTAGTAAACTATTACTAAATAACGTGCTAAGTATAATAGCGTTTAACTTAGAAATAAGTAACTATACCTAGTATATCTTTATATATATAGTTAATAGCCTAGACCCTAATATCCTCTTAGGGCGCCCTTAGATAGAATAGAGCTAGGTTATTTATAATATTATAGCTTACTAAGTATATTATAAGAAGGGATAAGTAAGGCTATATCTAAAGGACTAAAAAGAAACTCCCTTTATAAAAGAAATAAAGGCTATAAGGTTCCTTAATATACCCTCGTTCTCTATAATCTACTAATACCTAGCGAGATAATAAGGTAAGTACTAGGAGGGTACTAAAGAGGTACTAGTATAAGCTATTAGCTTATCTAATATTAAGAAAGCCTTAAACCTAAGACTAAAAGAGGATTAATAATATTATTTACTAAACTAGGTCTTAAGGGAGTTTCCTAACTTATTAAACTCTAATAAAGCTTACTTATTACCCCCTAAGTAACTAGGAGTAGATTATTAAATTAACTTTATACTAGGACTAGATAAGAAGGAGCTACTACTCCCCTAGGGCCCCCTCTATAGGGTATTTAGAGAAGAGCTATTAATACTAAAAAAGACCCTATAAGACCTCTTAGATAAGGGGTTTATTAAAGCTACTAGCTTACTTACTAGGATATTAGTACTTTTTATAAGGAAGCTAGGTAGGGGAATTCGCTTCTATATTAATTATTAAGCTCTTAATATAATTATAAAGAAAGACTATTACCCCCTCCTACTAATCTCTAAGATATTATACTAAGTAAATATAGCTAAGTAATATACTAAGCTAGATATAATAATAGCTTTTTATAAATTAAGAGTAGTTAAGAAGTACTAAGAGAGAACTATATTCTATACCTAGTATAAGTTATTTAAGTAAGTAGTTTACTTATTTAGCTTAACTAATACCCCTACTAGCTTCTAGTAATATATTAATAATACCCTATAGGACTTCTTTAATAACTTTATTACTACTTATATAAATAATATATTAATTTACTCTAATAGAACGAGGGAAGACTATAAGAGGAAGGTCTAGAAGGTCCTCTAGAGGTTAGTAGATATAAGCCTAAACCTTAACCCTATAAAGTATAAGTTCTTAGTTAAGAGGGTTAAATATATAGGGTTTATTATAATAATAGGAGAGGGTCTCTCTTATAGCCCTAAGAAACTCTAAGTAATTACTAAGTAGTTACCCCTACTTTCCTAAAGGGGGTTTAGAGCTTCCTAAGGTTTATAAACTATTATAATATATTTATACTAGAATATAGGGATATTATTAGGCTACTTATACTACTTATTAGGAAGAATATAATATTCTAATAGGGAGATAATTAAGAATAAGCCTTCTTAAAGCTTAAATAGCTTTTTAATACCTAGCTAGTACTCTACTAATTTAGTCTAGAGGATAAGATTATTATTAAAACTAACTATTTAGGATTTATATTAAGAGGGGTGCTCTTATAAGTTAACTTAGAGGGTACTTAGTATCCTATAGCGTTTTACTTATAGAAGCTCTCGCTTATAGAGTATAACTACTCTATTTATAATAAGGAGCTCCTAGTAGTCCTTTCTTACTTATATATATAGAGGGCAGAGCTATATAGTATAACTACCTTTAAGATATTAACTAATTACTAGAAGCTTAAATACTTTATAAAGAAGTAGCGCCTTATAGAGCGCTAGAGCTAGTAAGTAGAGGAGCTATCCTAATATAATTTTACTATTAAATACCGCCCTAGTAAGGAAGTAATAGCCTCTAATACTCTCTCTTAGAGGGAGTAGGACGCGCTATAAGGGTAGAATAATAAGTAGAAGTAGGGGAGGGTCTTATAGCTAATACTAAACTACGCCTACTCCCGCAGGGACCCTATAGTTAGCCCCCTAGTAAGGAGAAGTTAGAAAGGCTATACTAATATCCTAAATACTATAGTCTTTAATAGCAACCCTAAACTATAGGTATTATAACTAGAAACTATAAATAGGATATAATATATAAGGCTATATACTATATAGTTACCTATTAGCTTTAGAGCTTCTTATTAGATATAAAGGCTAAGGTTTAAATTAGTAAGTATAATATTAATAATTAGGGGAGACTAATATTTAGGGGGAGGCTATAGGTATCTAGTAGGGAGGATAATAATAACTTACTAGGGGAGCTTTATATAAAGATTATTTAATAGAGCTATAACTTAAGTATAACTACTTACCTAGGCTATAATAGCGTACTAGAAATCGGTTCTATTAGCTAGGATAATTATAAATAGTATAGAGATTTATAAGGAACTATAATATCTATAGAGGGATATATATCTAGAGGTAAGCTAAGAGGGGCTTCCTAAAGCCCCTACTAGTACTTACCTAGTTATATTTACACCTCTTAATAGACTTTATTATAGACTTATTACCTATAAAGGATAACGCTAGCTAATACTTATAAGTTATAATAAATAGGCTAGGTAAGTTAGTAATACTAGAGGAGATAGGTACTATAGAGGTAGAAGTTTATATCTACTAGTTCCTTACCTCATACTTCTAATTCTATAGGTTCCTATAAAATATTATTAGTAATTAAGGGTCTAACTAGGTAAGCTACTTCTAGGCTAAATTCTATTACTTTACTAGTATAAGGAGGCTATTAAGTACTATATACTACCTATAGACTAATAGTAATATAGAGAGGTAAAACTAGGAGACATAAGCTATCATATATATATTTATAACCTTAGTATAGAATAACTAGGGGTAGTACCTACCTACTATTTAGCTAGCGCTATATAATAGGGTTAGTAGTATAACTAGGCTCTTATTATTCTTCTTAGAATATAGGTACTATATTAACCCTATACCTATAGTAGATAATATAGTAGAAGAAGCCCCTTCTAGGGATATAGTAGCTACCCTCCTAGTAATAAGACTATACGAAGTAATAGACTTTATCTAAGTAAGTATTATAGCTACCTAATAATATAGCAAGGAGAATATAAACTAGTATAGGATACGTATAGAGGAGTACTAAGTAGGTAATAAGGTTTAGCTTTTAATAGCTAATTATAGAAGCCCTAGGCCTAGTAAGAAGCTATAGGATACGTATAGAGGAGTACTAAGTAGGTAATAAGGTTTAGCTTTTAGTAGCTAATTATAAAAGCCCTAGGCCTAGTAAGAAGCTATTATAATTATACTATAAATATATAGTAATCGGAGTTATAAGCTTATATATTATTAAGTTAGATATACCTAGTAATATCTACCTAAGATTCTATTTAAACCTCCTCTAGAGGGTACTAGAGGACCCCTTGCTTATATAGATAAGGATAAACCCCTAGCTACTACTAATTATAGCTAATAATAGTAAATTCGAGTAGTATATAGAGGAGATATATATAATATAATAGAAGGTAGTTAGGCGAGGGTAGAGGTACGAGGTCCTAGTTAAGTAGGAGGGGTACATAGAGCTTACTTAGGAGCTTATAGAGGCTATTATAGAGACTACTATAGTAAATAGGTATAAAGCCTTAGATAGACTAGTTATAAATAATAATAATAACCTAGCTTATACCTAGGGGGGGATTAGCTAGGAGGGGGGATAGTATTATAAGCTATACCTAAGTTAAGCTTACTTAGTCTTCTACTTAGGTTTACTACTTTAAGGAGCTACCTAGGGCTTACCTAGAGCTTACCTAGTTATTCCTTATAGACTAGTAAAATCTCTACTAGAGAGGAAAACTTCCCCTTTTCCTCTTTAGCTTAAATAAATAATATTATAGTAACCTCTTATTAAGTAAACTTAGGTCTAACCCCTCGTACCTATTTCTATTTAACTACTAGTTACTTATTAAGGTATCTATTAAATTATATAGTAATTATAATACTTTTACTTATAATTAGGCTTTATAATTATTTTACAAGTTTATTAATACGTTATATTATAGCTCTTATAAATTAATTAGTTTATTATAGCCCTTCTATTTAATAAGGTACTAATAGTTAGATCTAAGGCCCCTATAGGTAATAATATAGTCTACTATATAGATATTATCGTTATCATTAATTAGGATATCTCGTAGTAAAATAGCTAAGCTAAAAAAGGGTTCTAATTATATAGGTATAAAAATATTATAAATTTAATACTTTCTATTAATCTATAGCTTATATACTTATCCTCTATTAATTACCTATTAGATTCTTAATAGGCCTAGGTACTTATTAGAAGGTTTATAAGAGGGCTACCTCTACTTAATATTTTTTATTAAGAGTAATATAAGATCTCCTATAGTAAAAATAATAAGGGTCCTCTTCTAATTATAGAACTTACTATATATTTTATTATATTTCCAAAATAAGTTAGTAATAGCTAACCTCTAAGTAAGTAGGCTATAGACTCTCTTATATATTACTAGGACTAAGCTTTTTAACTAGGGTTTAATATTACTAGGTCTATAAGGGGAATATCCTATTAGTAGCTTAGCGGGTAACGTCTTAGTAGCATTATAATAGGAGTTATTATAAATATTTTAGGCTAGGTTAAGCTATATTACCTAGTTATTCTAGTTAATATTATAAAAAGTCCTTAAAACGTACTTAATATTCTAGTTCTAGCGTTCTATTTAGCTATTAGTTTAGGGATAAAAAGTAGTACTATTCTTCCTCTAAATAACTAGTAGGTAGTATACTTTAGACTAGAAGTTACTAGTAAAGTAATCCCCGATTAGATATAATAGCTTCTAAGAGCCTAAACGTAAGGAAGATATATTTAGTTAGTAGTATAGCTAACTTATTAGTAATAAGTAACTCCCTAGTAGGGATATATAAGGGAGTATTTTATAAACTAGTTAATAGTAATAAGAATATTATTATATAGCTTATTTATTATTATTAGAAATAGTAATAGTTTTATAATAAAGTTATTTAATATTTATTAGAAGGGCTAGCTAGGTACTATTAGGGGTATAAGTTTATTATATAGGAGGTAATATCTTAGTTTTATATATTAATATATTATATATATCTTAATATATTCTTTATATTACCCTTTTATATATTCTAGAAGAACGATTTTCTAATCCTCTTTAGTATCTTAATAACCCCTTAGTAACCTCTAGATAGTTTATTATAAAAAGCTCTAAGGACTTTATTTTAAAGTAGGTAGTTATTAGGGATATATAAGCCTTCCTAGTATTTTAGGGTATTAGTATTATCTAATAACTACCTTATACCTCGTTATTCCTACTCCTTATTAATATAAAAGGGGTCTTTTTATTAAGCTTCCTTAACTTATTCCTAGAGCGAGGGTATAAGTTATTCTAGCGAGGTATTTAGTAGTTAGGTACCTTATTACTACTTAGTCCCTACTCTCTAGATAGTAGTCTTATTAAAGCGTTATAGAAAGTCCTATAGGAGTAAGTCCCTAGCTTTATTAATTTCTATATCCTCTAGGGTATAGTTAGGCCTCTATAATAGGCTATTAGCTAGGTTATAGTAACCTAGCTAGTATTTAATTTTAAAGCTAAATATAGATAGATCCTATAATAGCTAGGCCTAGTAGCTACTAAGCGTCTTTTTATTAGCGAGGTATTAGTAACCTAAGTATTTAGTAATAGATTAGATATAATACTAGGAGTAAAGTAAGTAATATTACTACCTTATTACTACCTCTCTAATAGCTAGTAGCTCTACCTCTAGTATACTATATTATAATTACGCACCCTTAAGCTTCTAAGATATAAATACTACTAGTCTCTATATATCCCCCTCTAACTAGCGTAGTATTACCCTTATTATAAAGTCTAGTATGTTAGTTCTAACTTAAATTAGAAGTATAGGATTAAATTAATAGAATATAAATACTTCTATAAATAAAGCGTAGAGCTAATAGAAAGTAACTAATACCTCCCTAGTTATTACTAACTATCTTTTAGCTATATTAATAAGTTAGCTAGTAAATAAGCTATAAATCTTAGAGTAATTTCTAGTAAATCTCTTATAAAACCCTATAAATCCTAGAAATTATTAAATCTCTTATATTATAATAAGTACTAGCTACTTAGCTATTACCTAGACTCTCTTATATTTTATAGTAATTCTATTTACTAAGATTATAAACCTAAGGAGTTTAATCTCCTCCTTATAAAACTTATACTTTTTAGAGTTTATATAGAGGCTATTAGCTTCTAACTAGGTAAGTACGTATCTTATAGCCTCTATATAAGAGTCTATATTATTAATAAAAATTAAGATATTATCTAAATATATAATATAAATAACGTTAAATAAGCCTATGGGTAACTTATTAATAAATATCTATAAGATAGTAGGTATATTAATAAGCCTAAATAGTATAGTATAATATTCATAATAGCTATATTATATATATAAAGGGATAGACCTTTAGGGACTATAGTAATACTAATAACTACTAAGAGGATACTAAGGACCTACTATAGGATACTAAGAAGGAAATTATCTATTATAGTTATAAGAGGAAAGGCTATATTATACTAAGGTACCTATACTATAAGAAGTATTAAGCTCGGAATTATGCCGCAGCCCCTTCGCAAAAAGACTATAATAAATTCACCTAGTTCGCAGGCATAATTCGGGAAATACTATATAGGTATTTTAACCTATACCCTCTACTAGTTAAGGAAAATAATATAGGAACCCTATACGTTCCTACTACTCGCAAGCAAACCCTCTGAATATTACTATATAAAGTCGGACGCGCGCCGCACTAGGGCTAATTATATTAGAGCCGAACGGGCTACTAAGGCTCTCGTGGCAAAGCTACTATATAAGATAACTCCTTAACCTAAAAGGTTAACCTTCTAGTAAGGTGAACGCTACTATATAAGAGGTAACTCCTTAACTAAAGAGGTCTTTCCTAAGAGGTTCTTATAGCTAGAAGTATAAAAAGCTCTGCTATAAGTAGGGCTTTATACCTCTCCCTCTTCCTTATTCTTATCCCTTAACTATATTAGTACTAAACCTTATATATAAATACGCTAAGCTTAAGTAAGGTACGCCCTTTAGTATAAATAATATAGAGGGGATTACTAGAGAGTTTAGCCTTAATATAATTAATAAAACCCGCTCCTTTATTAACTACTCCGCTATATATAGAGAGCGTATTATTAGTATAGCCCTTAAGAGGGCTTACCTTAATACCCCTATAGGGGACTCTATAAGGCGCGATAGTATTAGAGCTAAGTAAGTAAACTTAGTAGTAGAAGTTTAGTAGGTTATTATATACCCTATAGAGTAGCCCTTCTTTAAGCAGGTCCTCTATATTACTAAGGTAGAGGCGGCCTAGGTAGCCTAGGCGAATATTAGTAAGTATAGCTTATACTAGCTAATAGAGAGAGCGTTACTAATAATAGTATAGTAAAGATAGTAACGACTTCTAGCAGACGAAGCGGTAATAGAGGTAGTATTAGTAGCGCGGGTAGTGCGCGAGAGGAAAAGTTAATAGTTTTATAGTCTATTGAATAATTAAAAACCACGTTATTATTAATATAAAGTTAAAGATCGTGAGGCTATCTAGTATAACGGGCACGTATAAGTGCGGCTATAGTTAGGAAAGGATTATATAACTAAAGGCTATATATTATCAGGAGGCGCGGAGTTAGAAGGTCTATTGCACTTGAGCAGGTAAAATCACTATGCAGTGGCTAGAGGCCCTATAAGAAGTATAGCTACCCCTGCTATAAAGTAAAACCCTGCCCTAGTAAATAACTAGAGGAGGACCGGGTAGTAATACGTGCGGTTTAATAAGGTAGTAACTAGCTATGTTATATTAAAGTAATAATATAGGTCCGAGTTATAAGTAGCTAGAAGACTAGTGCTATACTTATTAATTATAGGGCTAATAAGAATGCTATAAACTAGAGGATTATAACTAATACCTAACTAGAGGCTAATAAGTTAGAACCTATTAGGGGAATATAGGTATCTAAGGGACTTAACTATAGTATATAGAAGTTAATAACCCGAATAACTAATAATATAGGTATCTAGCGGATAGCTGTATATAATTTTAGGATTAGTAATAGTAATAGTTATAATACTATCCTAGGGATCCCTTAGTATATAGTAGAGTACTCTAATCTTAATTAGAGGGAGTTAGGCTAGACCTTTCCCTTATATAAGAAGAGTATCTACCTTATTATAACTATAAAAGAACTTAGGCGTATTAAGAATAAAGCGAGAGTAGTACTTATAGGAGTACTATAAGTTAACTATATATTAACTACTAATTACTAAGAGGATACCTAAACCCTTAAGAATACTAAGCGGATTAAAACAAATATCTTATTAAAGTACTAGGACTTTAAGAAGATATTTAATATTAACTTAGTAGGAACTATACTAGAGTTTAGGACTATTAGGAGCTACCCTATTAACTTAGAGCCTAGGACTAAGCCCTTATTTAAGCCTATCTACTTACTAGCTAAGAAGGAGTTAGAGGATTTAAGGGATTATATTTATAAAGCGCTATAGAAGGGATAGATTTACCTATTAGTAAGCCTAATAAGGGTATTAATCTTATTTATCCTAAAGAAGGGAGGTAAGCTAAGGTTATATATAGACTACTAGGGGCTTAACTAGGTAACTACTAAGAACTATACCCCCTTCCCTCTAATTAATAAGATCCTTAACTAGCTCTCTAGAGCTAAGTACTTTACTAAGCTTAACCTTAAGGATATATACTACTAGGTAAGGATTTAGTACGAGGGGTTAGACCCGAGTTTATTTAATAAGAGGTTGCTATAATACTATTTATTTAAGCTAAAGAGGAAAAGGGGAAGTTTTCCTCTCTAGTAGAGATTTTATTAGTCTATAGGGAATAACTAAGTAAGCCCTAGGTAAGCTATAGATAGCTCCTTAAAGTAATAAACCTAGGTAGAAGCTTAGGTAAGCTTAACCTAGGTATAGCTTATAATACTATCCCCCCTCCTAGTTAGTCCCCCCCTAGGTATAAGCTAGGTTATTATTATTATTTATAACTAGTTTATATAGGGCTTTATACCTATTTATTATAGTAGTCTCTATAATAACCTCTATAAGCTCCTAGGTAGGCTCTATATATCCCTCTTACTTAACTAGGACCTCGCGCCTCTACTCTTACCTAACTACCTTCTATTACGCTATATATATCCCCTCTATATACTACTTAAATTAGCTATTATTAGCTATAATTAGTAGTAGCTAGGGGTCTATTCTTATCTACGCGGGTAAGGGGTCATCTAGTACCCTCTAGAGGAGGTCTATATAAAACCTTAGGTAGATATTACTAGGTATATCTAACCTAATAATAGATAAGCTTAGGACTCTAATTATATTATATTTATAATATAACTATAATAGCTTCTTATTAAGCCTAGGGCTTTTATAGTTAGCTATTAAAAGCTAAACCTTATTACCTACCTAGTACTCCTCTATAAGTATCTTATACTAGTTTATATTCTCCTTACTATATTATTAGGTAGCTATAATACTTACTTAGATAAGGTCTATTACCTCCTATAGTCTTATTACTAGGAGGGTAGCTATTATATCCCTAGAGGGGGCTTCTTTTATTATATTATCCGCTATAGGTATAGGGTTAGTATAGTACCTATATTCTAAGAAGAATAGTAAGAGCTTAGTTATATTACTAACCTTATTATAGAGCGCTAGCTAGGTAGTAAGTAGGAGCTACCCCTAGTTATCCTATACCTAGGTTATAAATACGCATAGGATAGCTTATATCTCCTAGTTCTACCTCTTAGTATTACTATTAGTCTATAGGTAGTATATAATACTTAATAGCCTCCTTATATTAATAAGGTAGTATAATTTAGCCTAGAAGCAGCTTACTTAGTTAGACCCTTAATTACTAATAATACTATATAGGAACTTATAGAACTAGAGGTAGGAGGTAAGGAACTAGTAGGTATTAGGATAGGATAAGATAGACTTAGCTATATAACTTTCGGAGAACTCCCTTAGCACACGGACCTGTTATAGGAAGACTAAAGAGTAGAGCGTGGAAGAGAGGAGCGTAGTAAACTTAAGAAGATAGCATATATATTATTACAATTAGTACCTTAATAACCTTATACCTCGGCTTTTAGTATTTTCTTAGCAAATCCGCGCCCGATTTAGATAATCTCTTTTAATTAGATCTATAAATTATTCTATATATCTTTTAAGCCTACTCTTAATATTCTTATTTATTTATAGGTAGAGCTATATTATTTATTATCTTTCTAGTTCCTATTAGTTCTAGCTCTTTTTAATAATACCTAGAGGCGGATTCTTTTGCTCTTTTTAATAGCTTTTCTAGGCTTCTTAGAGAGTTAGGTACCTTCGCTATATCTATATATCCCTGCTATTAATATATATATATATATAATTAATCTACTTTGAATATAATAATAACTTAAGAAATTTATAAGTAACGAATAATAATAATATAAATAATAATAAAAACGTAGTTTAAAGAGAGAAAGATATTTATAGACTTACCTTAGTTCTAAGGGAATAGTAATAGCTATGCTTTCTTATAGAATTAAGGTAGGAATAATATAGACCCTGAAATCCTCCCTTTCTCTTTTTTTTTTTTTTTATGCTATTAGTAGGCTCTAGCAAGCATATTCCTTTCCTTACCCCCTTATATATAGTTATAACTACTATTATATAACTAGCGAGTTATAGCTAATATAGCTAAGATAGCTATATATAATACTAATATAGAGATTAGTAGTCTTACTAAGCTAATAATTATAGCGAGATTAATTAGATTAGTAACTAGAGACTAATAATCCCCTTACTATTATAGCCCTAAGTACTAAGAGCGACGTACTAACTTTAGAGAGATACTAATATAGAGAAGCTATAAATCCTTCTAAAATAAAAGCGTTATTAGGAAAACCCTTCTATATTAAGTAATAAGACTTGAAGTAGATCTATAATAGCTTAGAGTAATAAGATCGAGGTTACTAGACCTTTTTTATATTTATTTAGTTATTTAGCTTATACTATGTCCTTTTTTATTTTATTTAAAGAAAGTTATACCTACCTACTTTATCTTTCTATTTGGAAGATATTATAATAATAACTTTACTCTATTAACTATAATACTTTATTACTTTAATTATATAATATTAACTTTAATATTTATAGACCTATAAGTATTATATCTTCCTCTTCCTTAGCTAACTTAGATACTAGATCCTCTTCTAATAAGGGGAAATAGCCTAAAGAGAGATTTATAGGAGCTTCGTTTAATAAGATATAACTTTATACTATAGGGTAGCTAGCCTCTAATAATAATATAAATAGGTCTATAAACCCTACTTCTAGGATAGGAGTAATACCCTTAAGCACTCTATATTCCCTTAAAGGAAGTTATACTAATTAGGATATTATAGCTTTTACTAATCTCCTTATAAGACGTCCTATTATTATAGTAATAACTCCTTATTTAACTAGAGCGCCTAAGTTTATTAATACTAATATCTCTAACTTTATTACTAACTATAAGAGCTTTTTAAAGCTTTACTATAAGACTAATAAAGATATAAAGAATAAGGTCTATATATATAGCTCTAATAACTATTAAAACGTAGTAAAATCTTATATTAATAAAGCAAAGACCTAGAAGGAAGCTAAGGAGAGACTTCTATATTAATTCGGATTTATAAACCTAAAGTCTTATTAAGATCCTAATAAGGACCTTTAGAACCTAGTTATAGGATCTTATATTAAGGATAATAACCCTTCCTAAGTTATAATATTAATTACTATTATTAAATAGCTTTAATAGAGAGCTATTTAGTATAGAGACCTAGAACTTACTAATGCTAAGCTTATTTATATTACTTATTACTATTCTTTAGAGAGGGCTATAAGAGCTATAGTCTAAAGTCTTAGCTACTAGCTTATTAAGGTTATTTTAAAGTAGTAAGTTATAGTAGAAGACGCCCTAATTAAATAATCTATTAGTTACTAGGAACTTTAATAGTTATTTAGCCTTATTAAGCCTAAACTAATAATAACGCTTTAAGTCCTTATAAAGATAATTCTAATAAGGTAGAGGGCTAAAGCTAAGAAACCTTCTATAGCCTAGACTACTAGCTTAATTATTAACTCTCTTATAGAGAACTTTAGGACCCTAAATATTAATAGGGCTAATTATAAGATAGATATCTTAACCCTTATTAAGAGAGTTACTAGCTAAGGAGATAATACTTTTAATCTAAATACTATAGAAGCTACTAAACCTTATAAATAATACTCTTAGGACTATTTATAGACTTAATATTAATAATAATAGTAATATTTTTACTTATAAGCTAGATATAGGGATTACTAAAGAGGATACTAGCTATACTAGGGATTTAGAAGAAGTAAAGTAAGAGGAGGCTATAGAAGCTTCTAGTAAGATAGACTACTATAATATATACCTTTCTAAGCTATAGGGGCCTACTAGTTTTATAGCGCTATTAACTATATTATTATTAGCTATATTAAGTATCTTAAGGCTAGCTAGAATAGGGTCTACTACTATATATCACCCTACTACTTTATTAATACCCTAGATATAAGTACTAAGGTTAAGATAGGTATTATTAATAAAGCCTATAACTATAAATTAACTAATAGTTAGACGATTTTAAAATATATCTTAATTAACGAGGATAACTTTATATACTATATAGTTACTATAAGTAAGTTAGTAGAAAAGTAATAGCTAAAGCTTCTAGAGGAGGTTATAAGAGTTATTAGTTATAATAAGATATACCTTAAACTATCTATTTGCTTTATAAATTTATTAAAAGATACTACTTTATTATATAACTTTATAAATATAACGTTCTTTAGCTTTAAGCTAAAGAACTAGTATATTAACCTAATAGAAAATATTATTACTATAAAAAAAGAGAAAGCTAGAGGGTATTATATAGAACCTTATAATACTTATTATTACTACTCTCCCTAAATAGTAGATCTACTTATAATTTAAAACCCTCCTATTTAAATTACTTAGAGAGTTATAGAGCTCCTAGATAATAAAGAAGATACTAAAGACGCTATATTACTAGATACCCCTAAGGAATAAGTTAAGTAGTAGAAGTAGGATAAATAAGATAGGCTTTGGATTTAATATAGTAATTTATAAACTAGCTATACTTTTACCCTCGAGCTATATAGTAAAGGAGTAAATAAGAAGGTAGCTATCTCTAAAGCCTTCCTTTATTAGAACTAGCTAAATTAGAATAGAACGGTTTATAACGCTACTAAAGCTATAATCGCTAAGTATAAGAATATATATAACCTAAAGGTATAAGAGGTCTTCGTTCCTATTAATATTATACTTCTAGATTAATTTAATAAAACAGGAGAGAGTAATAAGGAGCTATAGGAATAAATAGATTAATAGAATAATAATAAGAACTATTCTAAAAGCTAAGTAACTTTAGCTACTATTTCTAAAGGCTTACCTAAGGATTTATAGACTAAGGTAATTTAATTTAACTACTATATAATTAATCCTATCTTTAGGATAGGTATTATAATAGAAGATTAGGATTTAGTATTACTTCTACTACTAAGACGTATTACTATCCTAGACTTCGTTATAACTTACTAGTAGATTACTATTACTCTTTATAGCCTTGCGAATATATTAATTAGGGGGATTATTAATAGTAGCTCCGCTATTAACCTTATTAATAAAAGTTATATTAAGCGCCTAGGCCTATAGAGTAATATAGTTAAAATAAATATAGGGATCCGCAGGATTACTAATAGAGAGCGGAGGACCTAGTTCGTAAGCGTAATTATAAATAATATTTATATTAGTAGTAATTAGATTTAGGATATTAGCTTTTTCGCTTTCTCTAAAAACGCTTATAATAAGGACCTAGTACTAGGAGCTCCCTTTATCTTAAAGACTCAAATAACGCTAGATTATATATAAAACTAAATTATTAGAGTCCTTTAGTCTAGGAATATTAAGATAAATATCCCGCTATTATTTTATATAGGAGACTTACCTACTTAGGTCCTAGAAATTATTACTAAGATAGACTACTTTATTTCTTCTTAGTATTAATATACTCTCTTATCTCCTATAGAGGGGAAATAGAGGTTACTACTAATAGACCTAATATAGTAATAAGCTTAGACTTTATAAGAGATAATTAGTAAGTTAATAACGCTAAGAATAAAGAAGAGCTAGATATAATACTAGGGACTATAAGGATATGCTAGGATATTAAAGCGATTTAATAAGCTTTTAAAAGCTCTTATAACTTATTAGATAAGGTTAAGTAATAGTTAGACCTAGATAAGGAAGTTATTACTATTTTTAAAGAGTTTAGACTAACCTTTAATAAAATCCTAGAGACTATAATCTATAATAAAGTTACTCCTAAGCTTAATAAGATCTATAAAGCGATTATAAGTATAGGGTATATAGTAGGATATAATAGCTATAGTATTAATTATTAATATTATATTTATAGACCTAAGAAAAGAATCTTAATAAAGAAAGTGCCTAGGAGGAAGTATAAGTTAGTATATTAGAAAGGTATTAAAGTTATTATAGCTATAGATACTACCTTCTCCTATAATAATTATAAACCTATACTAATAACACCCGTATTACTAATAGAAGATATTAATATAATATATAAGATAAGAAATAAGAAGATTTAACTTATTAATAACGCTATATTAAATAGTTTAACTATAGATAGAGACCTAGAGTAGAAGTTTAAGATATAAGTAAAAGCTAAGAAAAATATAATCCTAGATCCTAGCGCCCTATTTATTAGCCTAGTTATACTAAAGTTTCTAATTATTAAATAAGGAATAAGGCTTATAAGAGCTTAATAAGAAGCTATCCTTAAGACTATTTATTATCTATAGCCTAAAGAAAAGAAGCTCCTTTTAGCTATTCGTATTATAAGAGAGAAGGCTTTAGCTTAGGAATTTAAGTATTATAGCTCTATATACCCTTCTATTATACCTCTATAGATAATTTAAATAGTATTATATAAGGCGTAGTAAGTAAAAGGAATCCTAATA
>JAVHLU010001142.1:0-36544 GCA_036785755.1 Colletotrichum ledebouriae | reverse complement strand
AGGATATTTATTATATTACTAATAACTTCTATATTTCCTACTAGGACCTCCTCTATATATTACTTATTATTATAATATTAAGCTTAATTAAAGAAGGAACTAGCTTCTATATCTATAAAGAAGATCTGCGAATTAATCTAAGAGTTAATCTCCCCCTTAGCCTCCTTATTAATAGTATTAGAAGGTCCCTAGGGTTTTTATAATAAGCTATTTATTATTATATTCTAAGTACTATAGATATATTATATTTTAAATTTAAATATTTAAATCTATATAGTCTAGTAAATAATAAGGGCTCCCGGGAGGTCTATAGCTACTCTATTAGGTTATATAACTAATATTTAAGTATCTATCTCTAGGATAAAGTATTATTTATATAAATAATTATATACCTTCTTTAAAGCCTTTATAATACTATATAATTCCTTCTTCCTAGCGTTATATAATAGCTCTAGTCCTAACTAAGTATTACTCTTAAAGTAAGAAACTACGCGCTAGTTATTAATAAATTATCCTAGGGCTCCGCCCTATCCTATATTACTCGTATTAACTATAAGGTAGATATCTCCTCTTTTAGGGCTATAGTTTTTAGCAACGAGGATTAGGGCCCTTATAAGTATTACTTTTAAGGTATCTATAGCTATTTATTACTTCTCCTCCTAGCTAAGTAAGGTATCCTTCTTAAGTAAGTTAGTAAGTAGCTTTATAATAGTAAATTAGTCCTTTACTTAGGATCTATAGAACGTTATAATCCTAAGGAAAGCCCTTAACTCTATTAAATTAGTATATATAGCTTATTCATAGATCTTAACTATCTTCGCTTCCTCTAGACGATACCTATTAGTATTATAAATATAGCTAATAATCGTTATTACTTCCTAGGCTTATTATAACTTAACTATTACTACTATATACTCCGCTAGCTCTAAATTAACTAGGACCTTATTAATCTTCTATAAGTATTCTAAAATAAATCTATAAATCCCTAGATAAGACTTAATCTCTTCTTTATTATATTACGAAGTTAGTCCTTTAATAATAGTATTATTAAGGAAGGCTTTATAATAGCTAGGGATAAGGTTATATAGGATTCTAATTATAACGTATATAAAATAAGTAACTAAGTTTATTACTCCTTAAGGTAATATATATATTTATAGTAGTTTAATAAGTAATGCGAATATTATTAAATCTCTACTTATAGGGTCTAACGGGACTTAGTTATATCCTAAGAAGAAGTCTAGTAGTAATAATAGTTAATATATAGTGAAGCTTTCTAAAAGTTCGTATACTAAAGGGGGTAGTACTACGTCTTATATTATAACTATATTTATCTTAGTTACTAAGTTAATAAGCCTTATCTTACTATCTTTCTTTTATATAAGGAAGAATAGATTATAATAAGCTATATAACTTTACTTAAGGATTCCCTTCTTTAGTCTATCCTTTAGAATTATAATAATATCCTACTCTAGTCCTCTTAATATTAGGATTCCTTTCGCTTACTATACCTTATATAATACTATTTGAATTATTTATAGAGGTATAATAGAAAGGTATATAGAGCTATAATACTTAAATTCCTAGGCTAAAGCCTTCTCTCTTATAATAAGAATAGCTAAAAGGAGCTTCTTTTCTTTAAGCTATAGATAATTAATAGTCTTAAGGATACCTTGTTATTAAGCTCTTATAACCCTTATTCCTTACTTAATAGTTAAAAGCTTTAGTATAACTAGGCTTATAAAGAGGGCGCTAGGATCTAGGATTATGTTTTTCTTAGCTTTTACCTACGCCTTTAACTTCTACTCTAGGTCTCTATTTAGGGTTAAACCGTTTAATATAGTATTATTAATAGGTTAAATCTTCTTGTTTTTAATCTTATATATCGTATTAATATCTTCTATTAGTAATACGGGCGTTATTAGTATAGGTTTATAATTATTATAGGAGAAAGTAGTATTTATAGCTATAATAACTTTAATACCTTTCTAATATGCTAACTTATGCTTCCTCCTAGGTACTTTCTTCTTTAATCTTCCTTTCTTAGGTTTGTGAACATAGTATTAATAATCGATCCTATAGCTATTATATCCTACTATATACCCTATAGAGTATTATAGTTAATAAAGTAAAGTTATTATTATAACATCTTCTAAATAGAAAGATAAAGTAAGTAGTTATAACTTTCTTTAAATAAAACGAAAAAGGAAATAGTATAAACTAAATAACTAAATAAATATAAGAAAGGTCTAGCGACCTCGATCTTATTACTCTAGGCTCTTATAGATCTACTTTAAGTCTTATTACTTAATATAAAAAGGTCTTCCTAATAACGCTCTTATATTAGAAGAATTTATAGCTTTACTATATTAATATCTCTTAAAAGTTAGTACGTCGCTCTTAGTACTTAGGGTTATAATAGTAAGGGGTTTATTAGTCTCTAGTTATTAATCTAGTTAATCTCGCTATACTCGTTAGCTTAGTAAGACTACTAATCTCTATATTAGTATTAGATATAGCTATCTTAGCTACTTTAGCTATAACTAGCTAGTTAAATAATAGTGATTATAATAATATATAAGGGGTAAGAAAAGGGATACGCTCGCTAGAACTTACTAATAATATAAAAAGAGAGAAAGGGAGGATTTTAGGGTCTATATTATTCCTACCTTAATTTTATAAGAAAGTGTAAGAATAGGTATATAGGTAGCAAAAGGGGCGGTAAAACAGCCTGAATAATAGATATTAATAGGCTGAGTAATATGGTGGTGAAAGCTGATAAGTTTAAGCATAAGGAGGTATTTTTCCTGGAATTAATTAATAGAGAAATCCTTAAATATTGATGGTATTAATGATGTTATTATTAATGATATTGTTGATGTTATTGCTAAGTTATAAATCCTGCCCTCACGAAGTGAGGGGTAAGATATTCTAAAACGTAACTGCAAAGCAGTAGCTTATTAAGTAGAAATCGCACTCGGATCACTATGTGGTCCGTGCGTAATTTCTATATATTTATAGCTATAAAGCTAAGGAATATAAATATATATAAAGCTATTGCTATTATTAGAATTTATATAGACTTTTAAAGTATTTATTCCATGAAGGAAATACTTTTATAGTTATTATTTTATGTTTGATAGTTATTAAAGTATTATTAAGGAGATATTATATAGGTATATAACTATATATACTATAGTTATTTATTAAGGTTTATATAAACCTTATAAGAGTATTATAGAATTTCTAAGATATACCTTCGGTATTCTTATAGAAAGTATAGCTATTATTATTCCCTTAGGACTAAGGTAGGTTTATAAATATCTTCCTCTCTTTTAAACTACGTTTTATCGTTATTTATATTATTATTATTTATTATTTATAGATCTTTTAAGCTATTATTATATTTAAAGTAGATTAATTATATATATATATATATATATTAATAGCAGGGATATATAGATATAGTAAAGGTATCTAACTCTCTAAGAAGCTTATAAAGGCTACTAAAAAGAGTAAAAGAATCCGCCTCTAGGTATAATTAGAAAGGGCTAGAACTAATAGGAACTAGAAAGATAATAAATAATATAGCTCTACTTATAAATAGATAAGAATATTAAAAGTAGGCTTAAAAGATATATAAAATAATTTATAGATCTAATTAAAAGAGATAATCTAAATTAGGCGTGGATTTGCTAAGAGAAATACTAGAAAACGAGCTATAGGATTATTAAGGTTTATATTATAATAATTGTAAATAATAATAAAGTCCGCTATGCTCCTCTCCTCTACGCTCTACTCTATAGTCTTCCTGTAATAGGCCCGTGCGCTAAGGGGGCTTTTTCAAAAGCTACGCAGCTAAGTCTATCTTATCCTATCCTAGTATATAAGCTATAAAAATAAATAGCTACTCCTTAGTATAGCCTATATTATACTTATCTCCTATCTCTTATTATTTCCATTAGTATATATACCTCTAATAAGAGCGAGAGGTATATAAAAGATAATATATTAAAAAGAGACTACTATATAAAGAAACTACTATACTATTTACTAATATTAAATACTAGATATTATAATGAATATCCTATTAGAAGAGCTAATAGCTAGCGCTCTTTAGTATAGAGACTAGAATATATAGTATGACTAATTAGATTTATTTTACCCATAGCATAACCTTACTAATAGAAGTGTTCTCCTTAGAGCTAGCTATAGCTAGCGCTCCCTAGTATATTTACTAGAGGTATTACTACCCTTATATTATATCCTAATAGATTAGTATAAGTAAATCCTCTAAGGTTAAGTAATAGAAAATTAGCGTTTTAAGGCGGCCTTTTCGGGTAGATTATATTCTTTTACTCCCATAGGAGCAACTTTAAGCTCCCTAGCTAGTAAGCTATAAATTAATTAGAAATTAGGCGCTACTAGCCCTCTTATACCTATTTAGAGCATCCCTTGTTTATTGTTATTATCCTCTATATATCCTTTAGATTAAGGAGCGAATAGAACTATTTAGACTTCTTATAATTAAGAACCTTTATAAGATTATTAGCTAATATATTATTAATTAATATATATACTATACTAAATAATCCTCTAGCGTATTCTTATTATAGCTATATATTTTAAATGTTAATATACTATAGCTTAGCTAAGACTTGTTTCTTTTTACTTACTATAAGACGAATTCTTTATTAGTTATTATAATAAATCTTCTAGATATTACTAAGTTTAAGAGTAATATCCCTAAATAGCCTCTAAAGAGTAATAATCTCCTTAGCTATATATTTAAGGCTTAGAAGCTCTGCTTTTATTATTAATATTATAACTATAGCTTATTAAGTAGCCTTCTATTAAATTATTTCTCTAAAGAGTAAGATTATATACCCCTAAGACGACTTCCGCGTCTCCTTATTATTTATAAATAAAGCGTCGCTTATAATTAATAGTACCTACCTACCCCCTGAGTTCCTAAAGTATATTATATAGTAATAAGTATAATATAGGTACTATATAACCTAGTTAGTAGTAATCTAGTAATAAGGAGCGGGGTTTATTAAGAACCTTAAGAGTAGGGAGTATATAAAAGTAATATTAAGTTAAATTATAATAATAATATAGAGTATAACGCCGATCTTCTCTTAGAAACTCTTGATTTCTAATAGTATTACTACTATCTTACTCTTGAGGCCTCTAGCCACTGCATAGTGATTTTACCTGCTTAAGTGCAATAGACCTTCTAACTCCGCGCCTCCTAATAATACATAGCCTTCGGTCACGTGATCCTCTCCTAACTAGAGCTATACTTATACGTGCCCGTTATACTAAACAGCCTCACGATTTTTAACTTTATATTAATAATAACGTGGTTTTTAATTATTTAATAGACTATGAAACTATTAACTTTTCCTCTCGCGCACTACCCGCGCTGCTATTAAATACCGCCTCTATTACCGCTTTGTCCGCTAGTAGTCCTCTTATTCGATCGGGCTAGCTAACGCCTTCGTAGCTATACTGTCGTTAGTAACGCTCTCTCTATATTATAGTTAGCGCAAGCTATACTCACTAACGTTCGCTACCTAGGCTACCTCTACCTTAGTAATATAGAGGACCTACTCGAAGAAGGGCTACTCTATAGGGTATATAATAACCCGCTAAACCTCTACTACTAAGTTTACTTACTTAGCTCTAATACTATTACGCCTTATAGAGTCCCCTATAGGGGTATTAAGGTAAGCCCTCTTAAGGGCTATACTAATAATATACTTTCTATATATAGCAGAGTAGTTAATAAAGGAGCGGGTTTTATTAATTATATTAAGGCTAAACTCTCTAGTAATCCCCTTTATATTATTTATATTAAAAGATATACCTTACTTAGGCTTAGTATATTTATATATAAGGTCTAGTATTAATATAGTTAAGGGATAAGAATAAGGATAAGGGAGAGGTATAAGGCCTTACTTATAGTAATAGAGCTTCTTATACTTCTAGCTATAAGAACCTCTTAAGAAAGACCTCTCTAGTTAAGAAGTTACCTCTTATATAGTAGCGTTTACCTTTAGTACCTTACTAGAAGGTTAACTTTTTAGGTTAAGAAGTTATCTTATATAGTAGCTTTTCTAGGCTACGAGAGCCTTAGTAGCCCGTTTAGCTCTAATATAATTAGCCCTAGTATAGCGCGCGTCCGACTTTATAATATTTAGAGGGTTTACTTATAAGTAGTAGGAATTTATAGGGTTCCTATATTATTTTCCTTAACTAATAGAGGGTATAGGTTAAAATACCTATATAGTATTTCCCGAATTATACCTACGAACTAGGTGAATTTGTTATAGTCTTTTTGCGAAGGGGCTGCGGCGTAATTCCGAGCTTAATCTTACTCTTGAGAAGTAATAGGTTTAGAAGGGGGGTTACTAGCGCTTATAAGTTAAATGAATTAAATCTTTTTATAACTCTCTTAATATATTAGTTATAAAAAAGGTATATCTTTCGCATAGCTTAGTTATAAATAACCCTAATTCTAAGATAGTACTTAACTAGGCCTTATTCCTTTAACTTATATACCTTATTTAAGCTAGTAATTACCTTTTATATTACTTCTTCATAGTTCCTATAAAATAGGATAAGGAAGTCGTTTATATAGAAGATAATAAGAACCTTCTTATTAATTAACTAGAAGAGATATAGGTCTTTATTTATAAGTATAATGCCTAGGCGCTAAAAGGTTAAAAGGAACTCCTTATACTAGAGTAATAATATATCCCTTAGCCTATAGAGCATTCGGCGTAGTTTAATATACTTTCCAAGCTACTTAAAGCTATCTAGTAATTTAGAAATAATAGGGTCTTTATTTAAGTCCCGGGAGGTATTTAGAAATATATTAATAATATCGAATTATTTAACTTCGAGGTTAAATTATATAATAATTACTATTACTACCCTAAAGGTATAAGTAGCGAGGGTTACTATATAAGTCTATTTAAGGAGCGACTTCCCTTACTAAGTACCTTAAATATAAATCCTTACCTTATACTAATCGAGGATATTATCCTTTTTAACTTTATAAGTAAATACCTACCTTAAAGGGATTAATCTCTTTATTATTATCTCTTAATTAATAATATGCGACGTATGTATCTATTATAAATTACTTATTTTAACCTTGGCTACTTCTTTAAAGTAAGTTTAGAGTGCCTATAGGAGGTTCAAAAGTTCCTTCTATAAATAAGGTAGCTTAGCAAGGTTATTAGTAATAAGACGTTTATAAGTTATTATAGTTATATAAGTAGGCTCTATGCTATAAATAGTAGTATAAATATAGCTATAGAGTATATAATACCCTATACTAGCTTCTAAAAAGGCCTTCTACTAATTAGATATAAAAGTCTTAAAGAAGCTAGATACCTACTCCTATTTTATATAATTGAGTTCGGAATTACGCCACAGCCCCTTTGTAAAAGGACTATAATAAATTCACCTAGTTCGTAGGTATAATTTAGGAAATACTATATAGGTATTTTAATTTATACCCTCTACTAGTTAAGGGAAATAACATAGGAACCCTATATATTCCTACTACTTATAAGTAAACCCTTATATAAACTCGGATATACGCTATATTAGGGCCAATTATATTAGAGCTAAACGGCCTATTAAGGCTCTTATAGCCTAGAAACGCCCTTACTAAACCTCATAATAAGGTACTATAAAAGCTATTATATAAGATAACTCCTTAACTTAAAAGGTTAACCTTCTAGTAAGGTGCTATAAAGGCTACTATATGAGATAACTCCTTAACTAAAGAGATCTTTCCTAAGAGGTTCTTATAGCTAGAAGTATAAGAAGCTTTACTACTATAGGCAGGGCCTTATACCTCTCCCTCTTCCTTATTCTTATCCCTTAACTATATTAGTACTAGACCCTATATATAAAAATACGAAGCTTATCTAAGGTATACCTTTTAATAATAATAATATATAAGAGCTTACTAGAGAGTTTAATATTAATATAATTAATAAAACCCGCTCCTTCTTTAACTACTCTATTATATATAGAGAGTATATTATTAATATAGCCCTTAAGAGGGCTCTTATTAATACCCCTAGAGGGGATACTTATTATTATATTATAGCTAAGTAAGTAGACTTAATAATAGAAGATAAGCGGGTTATTAAATACCCTATAGAGTAGCCCTTCTTTAAGCAGGTCCTCTATACTATTAAGGTAGAGGTAGCCTAGGCCCCTCAGGGGTTAGTAAGTATAGCTTATACTAACTACTTTAATATAGAGAGAGCGTTGCTAATAATAGTATAGTGAAGATAGTAATCACTTCTATAGACTAGCGGACGAAGTAGTAATAGAGGTAGTATTTAATAGCAGCGCGGGTAGTATATAAGAGGAAAAGTTAATAGTTTTATAGTTTATTAAATAATGAAAAACTACGTTATTATTAATATAAAGTTTAAGATCGTAAGGCTATAGGCATATATAAGTATAGCTATAGTTAGGAGAGGATTATATAACCGAAGGCTATATATTATTACGAGGCGCGGAGCTAGAAGGTCTATTACACTTAAGTAGGTAAAATTACTATATAGTAGCTAGAGGCCCTATTTTATATAATATTATAATAAAAACTAATAACTAGAGCGGGGTTCGCTTTCTATTAAGTTCGGAATTACGCCGCAGCCCCTTCGCAAAAAGACTATAATAAATTCACCTAGTTCGTAGGTATAATTCGGGAAATACTATATACGTATTTTAACCTATACTCTCTACTAGTTAAGGAAAATAATATAGGAACCCTATATATTCCTACTACTTATAACTAAACCCTCTAAATATTATAAAGTTAGACGCGCGCTATACTAGGGCTAAGTATATTAGAGCTAAACGGGCTACTAAGGCTCTTATAGCCTAGAAAAGCTACTATATAAGATAACTCCTTAACCTAAAAGGTTAACCTTCTAGTAAGGTACTAAAAGTACTAGAAAAGCTACTATATAAGATAACTCCTTAACCTAAAAGGTTAACCTTCTAGTAAGGTATTAAAAGTAAATACTACTATATAAGAAGTAACTCCTTAACTAAAGAGGTCTTTCCTAAGAGGTTCTTATAGCTAGAAGTATAAGAAGCTTTACTACTATAAGCAGGGCCTTATACCTCTCCCTCTTTCTTATCCTTATCTATTAACTATATTAGTACTAGACCTTATATATAAAAACGCTAAGCTTATATAAGGTATAACTTTTAATACTAATAATATATAAGAGCTCGCTAGAGAGTTTAGTATTAATATAATTAATAAAACCCGCTCCTTTTTTAACTACTTTATTATATATAAAGAGCGTATTATTAAATAGCCCTTAAGAGGGCTCTTATTAATACCCCTAGAGGGGATACTTATTATTATATTATAGCTAAGTAAGCGGACTTAGTAGTAAAAGCTAGGTAGGTTATTATATACCCTATAGAGTAGCCCTTCTTCGAGCAGGTCCTCCGCACTATTAAGGTAGAGGTAGCCTAGGCCCCTTAGGGCTTAAATATTAGTAAGTATAGCTTATGCTAACTAATAGAGAGAGCGTTACTAATAATAGCATAGCTAGCGGACGAAGCGGTAATAGAGGTAGTATTAGTAGCGCGGGTAGTATATAAGAGGATAAGTTAATAGTTTCGTAGTCTATTAAATAATTAAAAACCACGTTATTATTAATATGAAGTTAAAGATCGTGAGGCTATAGGTATATATAAGTATAGCTATAGTTAGGAAAGGTAGTTAGTAATTATAATTACGTAACTGAAAGCTATATATTATTAGGAGGCGCGGAGGTAGAAGGTCTGTTGCACTTAAGCAGGTAAAATCACTATTTAGTGGCTAGAGGTCGTTCGCTTTCTATTATTTCTAGTTATAGGTTACTAGATAGTAGATTATATTATTAGCGTTAATAAGTTTAGCTATAATCCTCCTAGTTATATACCTAGTTGGACCTCTATTTAGTATTAGCCCTCTCCTCGCTATTCTAATATAGCTATATTAGTAAATCTAAAGGCCTCCTATCTAAAGGTTTATTTTTATTATACTTACCTGCTTTAGAAATATCTTATAAAATAGAGAATAGTTTAATTATAATATAATCCTTAATCTATTCCCCTTTAGAATTAACTTCTCTAATAGCTTTATCTCTATAGTTTATTTCTAATATATATACTATATCTACTACTCTATCTATTAGAGCTAGGCTTTTATCTAGCTCTAGTATAAGATTAGGGCATAATAGCTACCCCCCCTTCTAGCTTATTTATCCCTTTAGAAGTTTTAGGATTCTTCTATTTAGAAACTTAGTTATAAGAACGAGGGTTAATATAAGTAACTACTTTTTAGCTATAAGTATTAATATAGCTTTATTCCTATTAATAACGCCTAAAGATCTAAAGTTTAAAATTAATATATAATACTAGTTCTTTAATCTCTTTTATTATATTATAGATAATATCTTCTAGGATAGCCTCTTTTACTTTATCCTTTATATAAAAGGTCTATTCGTTAAATATTATATTCTATATAATAATAACTGTTTATAACGCAGGGACCTAGACCTTATATAGGTTATAGGTATTTAGAATATATCCTACTAAGTATTTAATATATCCCTATAGTACTACCTTAAAGTCTCTCTTATTAATTCCTCTCTCTTATTCCCTCTTAAGGGGGTATATATGGCCTCTGGCCACTGCATAGTGATTTTACCGCTTAAGTGCAATAGACCTTCTAACTCCGCGCCTCCTAATAATATATAGCCTTTAGTTATATAATTATAACTCTCCTAACTATAGCTATACTTATATATACCTATAGCCTTATAATCTTTAACTTTATATTAATAATAACATAGTTTTTAATTATTTAATAGACTATAAAACTATTAACATTTCCTCTCGCATACTACCCGCGCTACTAATACCGCCTCTATTACCGCTTTATCTACTAGCTATACTATTATTAGTAATACTCTCTTTATTTAGTATAAGCTATACTTACTAATATTCGCCTAGGCTACCTAGGCTACCTCTACCTTAGTAATATAGAAGACCTACTTAAAGAAGGGCTACTCTATAGGGTATATAATAACCTATTAAACTTCTACTCCTAAGTTTGCTTACTTAGCTCTAATATTATTACGCCTTATAGAGTCCCCTATAGGGGTATTAAGGTAAGCCCTCTTAAGGGTTATACTAATAATACGCTCTCTATATATAGCGGAGTAGTTAATAAAGGAGCGGGTTTTATTAATTATATCGAGGCTAAACTCTGTAGTAACCCCCTTTATATTATTTATACTAAAGGGCGTACCTCGCTTAAGCTTAGTATATTTATATATAAGGTCTAGTATTAATATAGTTAAGGGATAAGGATAAGGAAGAGGGAGAGATATAAAGCCCTACTTATAGTAATAGAGCTTCTTATACTTATACTTCTAGCTATAAGAACCTCTTAGGAAAGACCTCTTTAGTTAAGGAGTTACCTCTTATATAGTAATATTTACCTTACTAGAAGGTTAACCTTTTAGGTTAAGGAGTTATCTTATATAGTAGCTTTTATAGTACCTTTAGCACCTTGCTAGAAGGTTAACCTTTTAGGTTAAGGAGTTATCTCATATAGTAGCTTTTCTACGCCACGAGAGCCTTAGTAGCCTATTTAGCTCTAATATAATTAGCCCTAGTATAGCGCGTATCTAACTTTATACGAGGGTTTGCTTATAAGTAGTAGGAATATATAGGGTTCCTATATTATTTTCCTTAACTAGTAGAGGGTATAAGTTAAAATACCTATATAGTATTTCCCAAATTATACCTGCGAACTAGGTGAATTTGTTATAGTCTTTTTGCAAAGGGGCTGCGGCGTAATTCCGAGCTCAATAGTATTTCTTGAATTATACTTATAAACTAGGTGAATTTATTATAGTCTCTTTACGAAGGGGCTGCGGCGTAATTCCGAACTCAAGATTAGTAATAAAGCTATAAAAGGTTATATCCCCTTTAATAAGGAGTTTTATATATATAGATATAATAATATTATAAGTAATAATCTTTATAACTAGATAGTTAATCCGCTTAAACTCTTAATCCTTATAGGTTTACTTAGACTCTTATATAATAAGTAAATAAAAGTACTCTAGGTATTATTCCTTTATACTTATAGTATTCTTATTATAACTAAGGTATTTAGAGGCTAAAGGAGTCATAATTCGTTTGTTATCTATATCCTAGTAGTAGACTTAGGAGTAGTCCTAGAAGCGCTATTAGGAGTAGCTTTTTCTAGAGTTCCCTAGTTAAGTAGAGCGATGTATTAATTATAAGCGCTCTTCTCTTATAAGTACTAGGCGTTAGTATCCTAGTTTTACTTAGCAATATATATATTAAGAGTTTAAGTCTTTTATAAGGTCTTAGCTAGGTATAAAAATCCCTTAGGGTTATCTAGGTTAATATACTTCTAGATTCTAATATACTAAGTAGCGAAGTCCCTATATATAATTAGGTAGTATAATACTATTATAATATTAATAGAAGATATTATAATTAAAAGTATTTAGAAATAGAGGGTTTAGAATAATAGAGGATAGTATATATTACGGAGGGAAGAAGGAATAGGAGGAAGGAAGTTTTAATAAGTACTTTTAATAATAAAAGCCTATTTTAAAATAATAAGTTAGGGGTCTAGTTAGAGCTAGGCTTATAACTACTATGAAATATCCTATAGGGCTATATTTATAGTTACTAAAGAGCTTATTCTATTATAATAAGAGTAGCTATAATATAGTTACTTATAACTATAGTTAGAGCAATAACCTAGAAAAGAGTTACTCCGTAGGTAATATAGGTCACGTGTCGCAGCGGAAACGGATAATACTAAAGGCATTACGATAGGTAGTTTATAAAGAGATAGTATTGACAAGCTATATCTACTTAAGCGATATATCTCTAGAGATAACTTTAAGCTCTAACCTAATAATAAGGGCTAGCTTATATACTACTTAAAATCTATAAGTAACTTATAAAAAGGATATATAAGTAGGTCCTAAAAAGCTTAGCAATAATCCTTAATAATAAGGGCCTCGTGCTATATTCTAAGGTTTTATCTACTAAGTCTAGTTATAACTAACTCTATTAAACCTTAATAAGGGTATAAATATACTAGTAAGTACTTATTATATACTTAAAGAAAAAGACTTTCTTATTAGGATATGTAATAGGGATAATTCCTAGATAAGTAAATAATATAGTAGTCTCTTTATATAATACTCTCTTCTTAACATATAGTTTTTTATATACTTCCCGCTCCTATTAGAGCTATATATACTAAGAGAAATAATAAGAGATAGAAAGTAAGTTTACTATAAGCTATACTAAGGAGTAGCTATTTATTTTTATGGCTTATATATTACTTTAAATCTATAAGTATTTTATAAAGAAAATAAATAACAAGATCTTTAAAAAATCAAAAGTAGTCCTTAGTAACTACCTTACTAAAAGTAGTCTGTAATTACTACCTTATTTTATATTTTAAAGTTTTACTTATTAAGTCTAGTTATAGCTAACTCTATTTAACCTTAATAAAGGTGTAAATATACTAGTAAGTACTTATTCCTACTAGCTACTAGCTAGAGCCTTATTATATATATAAGGGCTATTAATAAAGAGCTAGTAAGAGCTAATAAGAGCTACTAAGAGCTACTAAGAGCTAATAAGAGCTAATAAAAGTAATATAGATTAAACTAAGCTATATAGACTTATATTTATCTAGAATTAGAATAAATCAGTCTAATTTCTTAAAAAACTAATTAGATTTAAGCTTTTAATATATAGGGGTTTAATAGTAATAAGAGAGTCTTTTTTCTTAGGTAGGCCTAGCTTCCTAAAAGATTAAACTTAACCTTCCTAACGGAAGGTATATACCTATAAGTCTTAAGACCTATAATTACTATAGGTGGTTTATAGTATTGATTAAGATATATACCCGCTTTATATAGGGAAAACTATTATACTATAAAATAGCAGAGTCTATTATTAAAGCCTTTAATAAACTTAAGGCCAGAGTTAATATTAATAATAATAGTAAGTGTATAAGAGAATTTAATACGGGTGGTAGCTTAGAATTTCCTAATAAACGTATTAGAACTATATATATAAATACTAGTATGATCTATAATATTAGACCTCTATATACCTATGAACTAAGCCGATTAATAGAGCGTATTATATGCATTATTATCAATCAAAGTAGGGCTATTTTATATAACTCCAGTCTACCCTTAAACCTATAGGGTAAAGCAGTTCTTACTTTAATATATCTATATAATGGATCCCCTTATAAGGCTCTTAAATATAAGACTCCTTTTAAGTTAAAAAATAAAGGAAAGCCTAATATAAATAATATAAGGGTATAGAGTAGTTTATAATATTATAAAGACTATAATCTATTAATAAAGAAGCTCGACCCTAGAGCTTTAAAAGGAGCTATTATTAGGAATAGCTCTAATAGGTATAAGGTTTATGATATTAATAATAAAAAGGTATAATAGTTAAGAGACGTTATTATATTAAAAATATCTTTATAACTTAATAGAAAGACTTACCTATATATATTAAATCCTAATTTAATAATAATACTACTAAAAGTAGTAATAGTAATAATAATACTTAGATATCCCCCCTATATCCTAGTAATAACTCTTTACCGAATCCAAATATTAAGGCTAGTATTAATCATAATAATAATAATAATAATAATAATACTATAATTTAGGATATAAATAATAACAATAATAATAACAATAACAATATAACCAATCATAATACTGGCAATAACCAGTTATCTAACGTTTGAGAGGACAACTATAAATTGCTATCTAGACAAGCTTCGGGTAGTAATTCGGAGACTACTACTATTAATTATAATAATAGTAGGATCAATTCCAAGTTAATAATATAACTCCCCTCTATAATAGAAGAAGCTAAAAAACAATGTAATTAGGTTAACTATAAAGAACGTCCGCTTTTTACCCTTTAAGACGTCCTAGTCTTAAGGGAATACCTAAACTATAAAACTAATAATAATAATAATACTAATAACGCTAAAGCTATTAGTATTATAAATAATAATAATATAATTATAAACAAAGCTTCTTATATATTAGCAGCTACTGCTCTTAATAAGCTAGCAACCTATAAGCAAGCAATTAGCTCTCTATATATAAATAATTAGATTCAAGCTATACTTATAGAGATAAAATAACTTAAAGATAATAATACTTAGAATATTATACCCAAACCTAGGGGAGTCTATTCCCTAGGGGGCCGCTACGTATATAGAATAAAGCATAATAATAGTAATAGTAATAATACTAACAATAATAATATAAAGTATAAGGCCCGTTGGGTTATTTAAGGCTTTAACTAATATATTAGTATATATTACCTTAAAACCTTTAATACTGCTTATAGGTCTAAACGCTATAGATTTATATTAATATTTGCTATAAAATATAACTCCATATTAAAGCAAGTTAATATTACTACTGCTTTTACTTATGCAGATATTAATAAAGATCTATATATAAGAATACCTACTAGTTTCTCATATAATAAAAATACTAATAAATTAATACATAACTATAATAATAATTCAACGGATAATAGCTTAATCTACAAGCTAAATAAAGCCTTATATAGCTTAAAGCAAAGCCCACGCCTATAGTATAAATACCTACGGTTAATACTACTTTAGTATAACTTTAAAGTCTCTCCCTATAATGAGGGAGTATTGATATTAAATACAAATAACTATAAAGCTACTCTAGCTTATTATATTACCAATATACTATTAGCTATTAATAATAATAATACTTATAACTATATATATAATAACCTTTAAAAGCATTTAAGACTTTAATACTTAGGGGAGCCTAGGATCCTCCCAGGAAATAAAATAACTATAGACCGTATAAATAAATAACTATATATAAAACATCTAAAGTATATAGAAAAAATACTTAATAAATATGATAAAACTTCAGTCTATAGGGCTTATACCTCTATAGATAATAATCTTAAGTTATATAAAAATAATAACTATATAACTAAAGAGGAAATATTATAATATTAATAAGAAATCGGAGCCCTATCATACCTAGCTTTAAAAAGACGGCTAGATATTACTTTAGTAGTTATAACTTATGCCCGTTATAGTAGTAATCCCTCTAAAGAGCACTTTATAGCTCTTAATAGAATATAGGGATAAAGAATTAAATTCGCTAACTATGGTTTAATATATAACTATAGTAAGGATATACCTAATAATAATAAAATAATTAGGTTTATAGATTTAGACTAGGCACGAGATCTTAATAATCAAAAGTTAACCTTAGTATATATTAAGCTCGGAATTACGCTGCAGCCCCTTCGCAAAAAGACTATAATAAATTCACCTAGTTCGCAGGTATAATTCGGGAAATACTATATAGGTATTTTAACCTATACCCTCTACTAGTTAAGGAAAATAATATAAGAACCCTATATATTCCTACTACTTATAAGTAAACCCTTATATAAAGTCGGACGCGCGCCATACTAGGGCTAATTATATTAGAGCTAAACGGGCTACTAAGGCTCTCGTAGCCTAGAAACGCCCTCGCTAAACCTTCTAGTAAGGTAAAAGCTACTATATAAGATAACTCCTTAACTAAAGAGGTCTTTCCTAAGAGGTTCTTATAGCTAAAAGCATAAGAAGCTTTACTACTATAAGCAGGGCCTTATACCTCTCCCTCTTCCTTATCCTTATCCCTTAACTATATTAGTACTAAACCCTATATATAAATACGCTAAGCCTGAGCGAGGTATACCCTTTAGTATAAATAATATAAAGGGGATCGCTAGAGAGTTTAGCCTCGATATAATTAATAAAACCCGCTCCTTTATTAACTACTCCGCTATATATAGAGAGCGTATTATTAGCATAGCCCTTAAGAGGGCTAATAAAGTCTAAAACGGCTAATATATAGGACGCTGCTTACTAAAGATAGTAACGACTTCTAGCGGACGAAGTAGTAATAGAGGTAGTATTAGTAGCGCGGGTAGTACGCGAGAGGAAACGTCGATAGTTTTATAGTTTAAATAATCAAAAACTATATTATTATCGATATAAAGTTAAAGATCGTGAGGCTATCTAGTAGGGCATATATAAGTATAGCTATAGTTAGGAAAGTTATAATTACATAACCGAAGGCTATATATTATCAGGAGGCGCGGAGTTAGAAGGTCTGTTGCACTTAAGCAGGTAAAATCACTATATAGTAGCTAGAGGCTAACCTTAGTATATATATTTACCTAGGGTTTATATAATATTATATCTTATTCTTCTTCTAAATAAAGAGCAATAGCCTTATTAAGCTATGAAGCCGAATATATAGCTTTATCTAATATAGTAAAAGAGGCTCTATATATATAATAGCTATAACTTTATGCTTAATAAATTAGACTATAATAGCCTTATAAAGCCTAGAATACCTATAGATAATATCTCGGCTCAAAAGTTAGCTAAGAATCCTAAAGTTTATAAATAGGCTAAGTATATTATTATAAAATATTATCTTACTCGAAGTCTAGTTATAGAAGAAGAGATTTTCCTCTTTTATATATAGTCTAGCAATAATATTGCGGATATATTAATAAAGCCTTTAGGTAAGATAAAATTTCATAACCTATTAAATATAATAGGTAATGATGATAATAATAATAATAATAATTAAAATAATAACATAACTAATAACTTAAATAATAACCGCATTATAGTTCTAAATTATTAAACTATAATAACTATAAAGTATTATAAAAAGTCCAGTTCTCGTTTTATACCTATGAGAGTTAGGTTTTTAGGCTTTTCTACCAGCAGTTATTATAAATAATACTCTAAAGGTTTCCTCTTTATTTTTCCTACTAGGTTTTAGGAGTTTTTATATTGGAGTAAATAACCTATAAAGAGAGTATAATATAACATAATATATTACAACATAAAACATGAATAATAAGCTTTATATAAATAGCTATATACCTTACGGGGGGGCATAAGAATACCAAAGGTATATCTTAAAATCTCTATTATAACTTTATAAAGGTTAAATAAACTTTAATAAATAACTATAGTATAGATAGTTATATATCTATATAATATCTCTTTAATAACACCTCACTAACTATTAAGTTTAGAATTACACCGCAGCCCCTTCATAAAAAGACTTTAATAAATTTACCTAGTTCGTAAGTATAATCTAGAAAATACTATATAAGTATTTTAACCTATAACCTCTATTAGTTAAGGATAATAATATAAGAACCCTATATATTCCTATTTAAAAGCAAACCCTCTAAATACTACTATATAAAGTTAGACGCGCGCTATACTAGAACTAATTATATTAGAGCTAAATAGGCTACTAAGGCTCTTATAATAACTCCCTCGCTAAACCTTCTAATAAGGTAAAAGCTACTACGCGAGATAACTCCTTAACCCAAAAGGTTAACCTTCTAGTAAGGTATTATAAAAGCTATATAAAGTAACTCCTTAACTTAAACGGTTAACCTCCTAGTAAGGTATTATAAATACTACTATATAAGAGATAACTCCTTAACTAAAGAGATCTTTCCTAAGAGGTTCTTATAGCTAGAAATATAAGAAGGTCTATTATAAGCAGGGCCTTATACCTCTCCCTCTTCCTTATCCTTATCTAAGTTATAATAAATCCTAAATTATATTTGTACTAGACCCTATATATAAATATACTAAGCTTAAGCGAGGAATACCTTTTAATATAATAAATATATAAGGGATTACTAGAGAGTTTAGTATTATTATAATTAATAAAACATACTCCTTTATTAACTACTCCGCTATATAAAGAGAGTATATTCTTAATATAGCCCTTAAGAGGGCTTACCTTAATACCCCTATAGGGGACTTTATAAAGTATAATAATATTAGAGCTAAGTAAATAAACTTAGTAATAGAAGTTTAGTAAGTTATTATATATCTTATAGAGTAGCCCTTCTTCGAGCAGGTCCTCTATATTACTAAGGTAGAGGTAGCCTAGGCAGCCTAGGCCTATTAGGGCTTATTAGTAAGTATAGCTTGCGCTAAATAGGGAGAGCGTTCCTAATAATAGCATAGCTACTATAAAGGCGTTAGCTAACCCGATCGAATAAGAGGACTAGCGGATAAAGCGGTAAAAGAGGTAATATTAATAGCGCAGATAGTATATAAGAGGATAAGTTAATAGTTTTATAGTTTAAATAATTAAAACCCCCGTTATTATTAATATAAAGTTAAAGATCGTGAGGCTATTACTAGGCGTATATAAGTATAGCTATAGTTAGGAAATTTATAATCACGTAACCAAAGGCTATATATTATTAGGAGACGCGGAGTTAGAAGGTATATTACACTTCAGTGGGTAAAATCACTATATAGTTGCTAGAGGCCACACTTTAATAACTATAAAACATAAAATAATAACTATAACAGTATTTCCTTCATAAAATGAATAGTTTAAAAATCCATATAAACTCTGATAATATTAATAACCTTATATATATATATAATCCTTGGCTTTATAGCTACAAATATATAAAATTTATACACGGACTATATAGTAATCTAAGTACAATTCTTCTTTATAAGCTTAATAATTAGCCGCTTAGTAGCTACGTTTTAGAATATCTTACCCCTTACTTTATAAGAGTAGGATTTATAACTTAGAGATAATATTATTAATATTTAACGATTTCTCTATTAATTTATCCTAGGAAAAATATCCCCTTATGCTTAAATCTACTAGCTTTTATCACAATATTACTCAGCCTATTAATATCTATTCTTAAGGCTGTTTTACCGTCCCTTTTGCGACTTATATACCTATTCTTATATTATTATTTATTTATAGATAGTTAATAGTTATAAGTAGCTCTTTATTAGAGAATATAAAGGTATTTTCTAGGATTTCTATATCCCTAGACTATATAGCCTTTTTAGCTAATATATCCCATATTCTATAGGCACTTTTACTAAAGTTTATCATGGCCCCTTTTTTAGCCCTAGTACTAGGATAGGATGAGATAGACTTAGCTAGGCAGCTTTTAAAAAGCTCTCTTAGCGCACGGGCCTATTATAGGAAGACTATAGAGTAGAGCGTAGAGGGGAGGAGCGTTATAGAATTTAGTATTATTTATATATTATTACTATTAGTACTTTAATAATCCTATACCTCGTTTTCTAATATGTTCTTAGTAAGTCTATACTTAACTTAGATAATCTCTTTTAATTAGATCTATTATTTACTTTATATATCTTTTAAGCTTATTTTAAATATTCTGATTTATTTATAAGTAGAGTTATATTATTTATTATCTTTCTAATTCCTATTAGTTCTAGCCCTTTCTAATAGTACCTAGAGGTAGATTCTTTTACTCTTTTTAATAGCTTTTATAGGCTTTTTAGAGAGTTCGATGCTTTCGCTATCTTAATATATCCCTACTATTAATATATATATATATATAATTAATCTACTTTAAATATAACAATAGCTTTAAAAATCTATAAATAACGAATAATAGCAATATAATTAATAATAAATATAGTTTAGAAGAGAGGAAGATATTTATAAACCTATTAATACCGAACGCGCTCAGCATAGTTATCCCGCTCAAGGGCGTCTAACGCGCTTAATGCGTTAAATATACCTAAACTTATTAACCCTTATAAAAGGGCTTATCGCCTTTAAGGAGAAAACCTTCTAAGTTAATAGAATTTTTACCTATATTTTTCACCTACTATATAGACTATATTAATTAGTAATATAACCCTAATAGTTAGCTATATCTCCTTATAACTAAAGAAATCCCTTATAATTAAGGAAAGCACTTAACTATACGGATAGCTAACCCTATCGAGTTTATACGAAGTAGTATCTTAGTAGTTAATACCTATAGGTATTATATATTATTATTAGCTTCTAAACTCCTACTTTCCCTTAACTAGGAAATATTAATAAGAAATATTAACCCTTTACTATTTCCCTTAACTAAGAGACGTCCCTAAGAGATATTAAACCTCGAAGATTTCCTTATCTAAAGAATATCCTAAGGAGATAATATACCTCTCTAATAATAATACCCTATAAGCTACTTTCTAATTATAAGGTTAAAAAAGGTCTTGAGTTTAACCTTCTAAAGCTTATTAACTATTTAACTATTATAAACTTCGTAATAGCGCTTAAGTAATACCCTAATAAGTTCTATATACTACTTACCTAGACTAAGTATACCTTTCTTAAGTTAGCTATAAAAGCAAGTATTATAGCTATTACTTATAAGAACTTTACTCAATATTTAATAAACCGCTATAAATATATTTAAAAGTTAATACTATATAGAGAAGTATATAAGATAGCTTAACGCGTTTAAAATAAGATCCTATAAGCGTAGATAACTAACCTATAACTATTTGCTAATATTATTAGGTAGTAGTATCGCTTTAATCTCCTTTATTATAATTAATATATTAAGATAGAGATTAAATAGGGCTAGACTCTAGACCTAATACTCCCTTTTAAAGAGGATAAAGAGAGGGGAGGCTATAAAACCCTAAGAGCTAAATCTATAGATAAGCTAGATATCCTAAATCCTATATCTAAACTTAATATAATAATAATCCCCGAAGCCTTCTTAGCACTCCTATTAACTCTAGAGGAATATTATAAGTTTAAACGAAGTTTTATAAATAGTCTATAACTCCTACCTCTTAAATCTATATTAAAGGATATAACTACTATATTAACGCTAGAGCTAAGCTTAAATACCTTCTATATATTATTTAAATAAAGTAAAGATATATTAAGTACTTTATTCCTAACCTAAGTAAAAGGAATAAGTAGCCCTCTCGCGCTTAAGCTAAGTAACTTATAAAATTACTCTAGCGCCTATAGCTAGAGTAAGTAATATAATAAGATAAGCGCCTAAGAACTAGAAGCTAGTCTATTAAACCTTAATAAAAGCAAAGGATATAATTAGGATATTAAATATATAGAGGATACTCCTCTACTACTACTACTACTTATACTACCTAGAGATCCTAGTAATAGAGGTAATAATAATAACCCTGAGGGTTAAAATAATAGAGGAAGTAGCCCTAGCTATAATAATAGTAATAGCTAAGACGATTAATACCCTTAACTACTAGCTAGGCTAAGAGATACTATTAAACCGTTATCTAACCCTAATAGGTTCTTAGTTAGCTATAACTTTCTTATATTCCTTCTCTCTATAGATAAAGAAGGGGTAGTATAGGTAATAGCTAGCACGTTAGTTATAGAACCTAGGCGTAGTACTCCTCGATTTAAGACTAATATAATTAGGTTATTCGATCCGCCTCTATATAATAACGAAGTTAATGATATATATATTAATAGTAGTTTAAGAACCGTCTATATATATCGTTTTATTAATACTATTAATAGCTATATTAAGTTAGATAATAGGAACCTAGCTATAGCTACTCTTAACCTATATTAAACCTTATTAAGGTATACCTTAGACTAGTACTATACTAATCTAATACTTAACGAGAAGTCGGAACTTAAGGACCCTAACTATAGATTAGACTATTAGAAAGAGTTATTATTTAAATATTTTTATTTACTATATAAAATTACTAAAGTATATTTAACTAAGGAGAGGTATACTCTATGCGATATATATAATTAATATAATATTTAATACTAGATAACTAAGGTCGCTTAACTATATAAGGATACTAAAGAGAGCGAATCTAAGGTATTAATTATTACTTATAATAAGATAGATATAGAACTAGTTATTAGTATTCCTTAGCTAACTAGTAATATAAACTGCGATAAGTTTATTACAAGCCTATAGAAAATAGTCCCTAGCTAGTACTAAATAGTTACTAAAGGATCCTAGCGAGTATAAATCTAACTATCTATTAAGACGACCTATATAGGAACCGTAGCAACGCGATTATCGCTAAAAGAGACCTTGAAGGTAGGCCGCACTACTACTACTTATTACCTATACTATATAAACCTAAAAGAGACTATATCTAGCCTATTACTATTAAGACCTATAAAGCAAGCTAGTAATACTACTACTAAACCCTTATTAAGCTCTACTTATAAGGAAATTTAGTTTAACTAATAACAAAGGCCTGAATACTAATATAAATAGCCTAGTTAATATATTTAGCGTCCTTAACCGCCTAGTTACCCTTTAGCCTATATAATATAGGGGACTAGTTACAAGTAAGTAGAAGAGGAAGTATATATATCGTTAGATAAGGGCGACTTTAACTATATCTAGTATATTAAAGCTAGCGAGGATTTAAACTTATATAAAGAAGACTTAGTTATTAGTACTAATAACGAGGATAACTAAGAGTAATAGGAAGATAATCCTAAGCACGTTAACCTAGTTACTTAACCTGCTTATTACTACGAATACCCTCTAGGTTATATCCCTAGATATAAAAATAAGTACCCTATTTTTAATATTAACTTATTCTAAAATTTGCTCCTTAAGGATCCCGGAATCTACTCTTATAAAACCTACTTTTATAACGCTAAGTTATATGCTAACTTCGAGGGTATCTTCTCGTATTAGACCCTTCTATCCCCTTAACTAAATATAACGCTTGTTAGTCCCGTTAAGCTATAGTAATATATAGTTATACGTTTATATTACTATATATACGCTAAGATTATTATCCGAGGCTATTATAATAGACTACTAATTATAGTCTATATTAATATTAGCATAGACCGCTTAGTTATAAGCGAAGCCTGCCTATAATAGTTCTATACCCTCTTAAGAGAACCTAAGGTATTTAGGCTCTAAGGCGTGGGAAGCCTTAAGACTATTACCTAGGTACCCTTCGCAATTCTTATATAAGGATAATAACCTAATAGCTATATAATAATAGCTAAGCTCTATATAAGCGTATAGCTTATCCTATATTTAAGTACTAATCTACTTATAGGGTAAGACTTTAATATACCTAATAGGCTTAATATCCTAAACTTAGAATCATATATCTAAATCGTATCCTGCGATAATATTCGAATTCCCTCTTAAATCTATTTAAAAGTCCCTTTAAAAGTTTATAATATATACGCTATAAAAAACGTAACTATCGCGCTATATAATCGCTCTGCTATTTAAATTAATATACTATTAGCAAAATAAAGTCCCTTCTATTTAGCCTAAAGCACGAAGGGTTCACGTACGTATATATAGGTAATTTACTATTTATTCCTATTATTAATAACGCTCCTTACTTATTAAAAATTAAACGAGGTACTAAGCTTAGAACCTTAGCGCCCTTTAAGTCTAATAGATACCTTAAGCTAAAGAGTTGCAATTAACTATAAATAGCCTTTTTAATATTATTAAGCAAGGATCTAATATATTACGCTACTTTTAGCCTTTTAGATCGCAAGCTTATAATACTTATTTAGCTACTAGAACTATTAGTTAGTAAATAAGTAGAGATCTCCTACCTAACTAGTAAGGAAGCGCTCGCTAACTAAAGTATAATAAAGGATAATATAACGCCGAATTATAGAGATATCTATAAGGGGGATATTAACCTATATAATAAGATAGGTATAATTAAGCTTAAAAACTTACTAGTAGTTATTACTAAGGAAGGTATATATATCTATAATTAAGACGCTAAAGCTATTTAACGCTTTAAAGAAGTAATATTATATTACCCTACTATCTAGAAGGACTAAGGACTAATTAACCTTCTAGAAGATTAATACTATAAGGTCGAACTTATTAAAGGATAGTAGAATATAAATATTAGATAATAAGCTTATCCTATTAGTAAAGAAGATAAGAAACTTATTAATAAAACTTTAGATAAGCTCTACGCTTAAAACCGCATAAAATAGGGTAACTCTAGACCTATATTATTTAGAGCCCCTATATTCGCTATATAGCGAATCGTAAATAGTAAGTATAAAGGTCGGATAGTTATAAACTTATATGCTCTTAATAAAGCTATAATCCCTAATATATACCCTATATTACTATAATAAGACGTTATTGAACGACTTCGTATTAAACTATAAATTACTATAATTAACGCTTAATCCTTCTTCTATTAATTTCTTATTAAGAAGGAATCTTAAGATCGATTTACTATAGTTAGCTACTAGGGATAAGAACGCTTAAAAGTAGTACTTATAGGATTCCGCAATTCGCCTGCTTATACTTAACGTATTATAAATAGACTCCTATAACTATATAAGGAATATACCTACGCGTTTATTAATAATATTATTATTATATTAAAGGACCTCGATACTTACCTTAAGTATCGAGATATAATTCTTAAACTCTTTATAGATATTAAACTCTCGCTTTTAATAAAGAAGTTATTTATTAAATATCCTTCTATTAAGCTACTTAGCTTTACTATTAACGCCTTTAGACTATTAAATACTTAAGACTGTATTAACGCTATTAAGAAAATTAAGTACCCTTATAACCTCTACTAGCTAAAATACTAGATAGGTATAACTAGTTTTCTAAGATATATAATACTACGCTATAGTTATTATATTTAACTACTCTAATAGTATAAAACTATATTACTTACTTAAGCCTAAGCTTAAGAGAAGGATAAAGGCGCTATAAGAAAGCTCTTCTATTAAAAGATAAGTTTTAAACCTATGCTAGAAGAAGTAGCTAGCTTTAATAATATTATAGATACTTTAATAGTAGATAACGCCTTATTCTATTATAACCCTAATAAGTAGTTATTTATATAGCTTAACTCGTTAAAGGAATATAGATACTCCGCGCTAATCTTCTAGCTAGCTAATAATATTAAATAGAAACCTTATAACCCTATTAAGTATACTAATATACGTCTAATTACTTATATTAGTAAGGCCCTTAACTAAGCTAAATAGAAGTATTAGCCTACTAAACTCGAAGTTACTTACCTAGTATAAGTAGTAAAGAAGTATTAGCTAATACTATATTTATTAAGATAAGACCCTATAATAATACTTACTAACTATTTAGTAATATATAATACTATTAAATAAACGTCGCTATAGTTAGAGGATAAGACGAGGTCTAACTTATAACTTATGTTATTATTAGAATATCTTAGCTAGTTCTCCCTAGTATATTATTATATCTCTAGAATATTAAATATTATAATAGACGCGTTATTATACCTACTTATAATAGAAATCCCTATTAAAGATATTAGGGAACTTAATAAGATATAGAATAATATACTAATAGGTATTAACTTTATAATAGAGGTATCTCTTAATAATAACTTTAAGACTAAGCTTATCTAATTATATACTAACTCTAAGTCCTAGAGTAGAGTATATAAAATACTCTGCGAAAAGGCAGATAATATAGACCTTAACTTCGTTATATATAATAGTCTCCTTTATTATATTAACCCTTATACTAATAAATAAAGGCTCTATATTCTAAAAGAGTTAGTAACGCCTCTTATTAAAGAAGCTTATAATAACTACTATTACTTCGGTAAGGAATAAACATAGAGAGCTATTAATAAATACTTTTATATACTACGTCTCAAACAATAAGTTAATAACTATATAGCTAACTACTTATAATATAGAATACTAAATACGGAACGTTAACTACTGCTTAGCGCGATATAGCTAATATTAATACTAGCTATTCCCTTCTATATAATTACTATAGACTTTATTATTAGACTTCCTAAAATACCTTTATAGTATTTAGGCTACGAAGTAGAGAACTTCCCACTTCTTAATATAGTACTTACTATAACTAATAAGTTCTCTAAAGCAATACTTCTTATCCTAAGTTACTTAATATATACCGCTAAGATCTAGAGATACCTCCTTCTTTATAACCTCTAATATAATAACTAGGGAATACTAAAAGCTATTATATCTAATCGTAACTAGAAGTTCCTATTAAAGTTTTAAACCGCACTATAGGCTAAATTATATACTAAATTAAGATTCTTAATAGTATATTATATATAAACTAATAGTATTTTAGAATATAAAACCAAACTATTAAACTAGCTATTTATTACTCTCTTAACCTTATTAATAATAACTAGGTAATATTACTACTAAGCCTTTAATATAACCTTAATAACGCCTACTTATAAGTTATTAGTTATTTACTAAACTAAATCCTATATAATAAAAACACTAATAATACGTTAAATATCTTAAGTAATAGTAACCCTAAAATAAACTACGAAATCTTCTAAGAGGAAGCGAAAATTTTAATTATAATAGCCTAGCTATATATAAAGGAATAGTATAATAAAAAACATTATTTTATTACTTTTAAGCTAAGCGACTAGGTATACCTTAAGATAGGATTAGGATATTATCTACTAGGATAGCTAAACCTAAAGTATAGCTACTAGTATATTCTATTTAAGGTCCTTAAACGCGTTAGTAAGTTAATATACTACCTTAATATTCTACTTAATATAAATATTCACCTAGTTATATCTATTATCTAACTTATACTAGTACTAGCCCCTAGTAGTAACCTATTTAATTATTAAGATAACTACTAAGGCCTAGTTAATATTAAGGAAGATAATAATATTTATTAGCTTAAAGTATATAAGTATTTTAAGATTAAAAGTATTCTTAAGAAGCGAATCTTTATATAAAGAAAGGTATAATATCTAGTTAAATAGAAAGGTTACTTACTAATATATACTATTTAGATAGATAAAGACGCTATAAATATAAATAAACTTATTACTACGTTTAAAAGTATGGAATAAGAGATAGAATAGCTCTATAGGTATAAGCTTAAAAACCTATCTAATAGGGCGTTAAACTAATATTAGAGCTTAGTAAATAACTACTAAGGCGCTTAAGAAGAAGGCCTTATAAGAACCTAGTAGAATAATATAATATATATTATAAATAAGGAACGCGCTACTTCAAGCGCCTTAAATAGATAGGTAGACTATAAAGAGTATTATAACTAAGGCCTTATTATAAAATAAAGACGTTTAATATACTTAGCATATCTAAGGACTTCACCCTAATAATAGCAATATTTATATCTATCCTATTAGTAAAAATAACTACGCTTATTACGGCTTCCCTCTTAAACTCCTTCTACCCTTAGTATTATAAGAACCTTTATACACGCAACCGCCCTCTTCACTAGAAGGTTAATCCCTACTCTTATTTAACTAATAAGAAAAGTTAGCGCTTAAGTATATATATAGAAAATAAATTTATATTACTAAGTAACCCTACTAGTTATTACCGCTACCTTTACCTTCCTAGTATTAAGCATATTTTTCCCTCTATATATATATTTTATAGAAGAGCGTTAATACCTTTAACCCCGTTACTATACTATTATTACACTTATATATCTCCCTTTATTACTATTATCCTTATCTAGACGTCGAGGAACCTTACTAATACTCTATATTATTACGCGCTTAGCGCTACTTAAGTAACCTATATTATATATACCTAGGTATTACTTTACTATAAATAGATAATACTTTAAATATAAAGACGCTAAGTATATTACCCTTAACTATATTTACTAGTACCTACCTAACGTTAAGATCCCTTATAATAAGCCTAGATATTATATTTATAACTAAGAAATCTTTAAGTATACCCTTAACTAAGAAACCTAATATTATAGAACTAGTTATAATATTTCTAATACCCTATTTATTATCTACTTAGATACTAACGCTTACCTAGTTACCTAACTACTAGCTATAGACTAAATTAAGTTCTAATACGAATTTCTTAATACTATCTTAAACCTCGAGTAGCTATCCCTCTATAATATCGCATAGAACTCCCTTAAATATAACCTATATTATACTACTAATATTACTAGCACGCCTATTTCTATTAATTCTAGAGAGGCCTTAAGTAGAGATAATAAACCTATTACTACTAAATATAATTAAGCTAATAAACCTATTAACGCTAATTAGCTTAAATAATCCCTTAATACTAGCTAACCTAACTAAGCTACTAATATTACTAAATATATTAAACCTTAACTATTAACTAATATTATTATAACTAGTACTAGATTAACTCCTATTACTTAGAATAAAACTAATAAGATAGCTACTCCTAAGAAGCAAGCTACTAGTATTAGCACCCCTAACGTAATAAATACTATTAAGGCTTTTAAGGGAATATAAGCCTATAGTAAACGCATTAGCTATATCTCTATACTACTTAATAGATATAAGGAGACCTAGATCGCCCTAACTATAGCGCTCTCTAAGAGTTATATTACTAATACTAGCGCTATTCCTCTTAACCTAGGCTAATTTATTAAGTTAGCTACTAATAGGTTTAAGTTTATTATAATAACCGTTCCCTAGGGACTAATATAAGAGAGCCTAGGCTTCCTTAGCCCTAAATAATACCTTACTACTAGGTTATCTACTAAGCGTATAGCGTTAGCTACTAGCCTAGAGAATCGCCCTAATATTAATCCTTCCTTTAATATTAGCCCCTTTAATACTATTAACGCGCCTAGCGCTACTAAGATACCTAATACTACTACTAGTATTAAGAAGATTATTATTACTAACTAGCAATCCTATACTTATATTAATAGCCTCTATTGCTTTACCTATTCCTATATAAAGTTCCTAACCGCTTAGGAGGTAATTAATATATACCTTTAGCGCCTCTATTTCTTTAATATAACTAATCTTATTACTACTTGCTGCGCTAAACGCCTTAACCTATATATACTTATCTAAAATAGCTTAATTATCCTCAGTCTATATATATATCCGCGCCCTTAACCTATTTGTAACTAAACGAATTATAAGTAACCCGGAGTTAAGTATTATATTACTATTCTTTATTATTAAGTATATACTATGATATAAGTTTCTTAGTATACATACTAAGGATAATACTTATATTAGTTAGGCTATAATTAATAGTAATAACTCGAGCGCTATCTATACTCTTTTAAACCTTAATAACCCTAAGGCTATAGATATAGCTAACCTTTAGTATAAATACGCCGCGGACCTTCGAGGCCTTTATACTAATATTACCTCCCTCGCTACCTTAATTACTATAATTAAAAATAATAGCGTTACTAAGTTATACCCTAAGGTTAGTAATAAATCTCGCTACCTATTCCTAGAGTAATATAAGGATAATACCTAACTAGCTACTACTTATAATATTAGTATTAACTAACTCTTAGCTATAGCTAAAGAAATTATTAATAATAAGGATAAGGACTACCCTAACCTCTTAAAAATAGCTAATACTGCGCCTAAGACTCCCTTAGCTTAAAGTAGGATATAATAAAATATATAGAATAGAAAGGAAATAAGGTTATATATAGTTATTTATTTATAATAATATAGCTCTACTTATTAGTACGTTACTATAATAGGAGGTATAAATTAGATTTTATACTATATATCGTAGTTAACGCCTTTCTCTTCTTATATAAGTAATTAATACTAAACGCGCTTAGTGTAGTTATCCTACTTAAGGGTATCTAACGCGCTTAACGCGTTAAATATACCTAAATGCGTTAACTCTTATAAAAAGGCTTATCGCCTTTAAGGAGAAAACCTTCTAAGTCAATAGAATTTTCACCTATATTTTTCGCCTACTATATAGACTATATTACCTATCTTAGTTCTAAGGGAATAGTAATAGCTATGCTTTCTTATAAAACTAAGGTAGGAACGATATAGACCCTAAAGTCCTCCCTTTTTCCTCTTTTTTATACTATTAGTAGGTTCTAGCGAGTATATTCCTTTTCTTATCCCGTATATATTATTATAACTACTATTATTTAACTAGTAAGCTATACCTAAGGTAGCTAAGATAGCTATATATAAGACTAATATAGCAATTAGTAGTCTTACTAAGCTAATAAGTATAGCGAGATTAATTAGATTAGTAACTAGAGATTAATAAACCCCTTATTATTATAGCTCTAAGTATTAAGAGTAATATACTAACTTTTAAAAGATATTAATATAATAAAGCTATAGATTCTTCTAAAATAAGAGCGTTATTATAAAGACCTTTTTATATTAAGGAATATAACTTAAAGTAGATCTATAAAAGCCTAGAGTAGTAAGATCGAGGTTACTAAACCCTTCTTATATTTATTTAGTTATTTAGTTTATACTATTTCCTTTTTAGTTTTATTTAAAAAGAATTATAATTACTTATTTTATCTTTCTATTTAGAGGATATTATATTAATAACTTTACTTTACTAATTAAAAGAATTTATTACTTTAACTATATAATATTAACTTTAATATTTATGAACTTAGAAGTAATATATCTTCTTTTTCCTTAGCTAATTTAGATATTAGATCCTTTTCTAATAAAGGGAAGTAGCTTAAAGAGAGATTTCGGAGCTTTATTTAATATAATATAACCTTATACTATAAGATAGCTAGCTTCTAATAATAATATAGATAGATCTATAGCCTCTAGCTACTACGTAGTGATTTTACCTACTTGAGTATAATAGGCCTTCTAACTCCGCGCCTCCTAATAATACACAGCCTTTAGTCACGTGATTATAACTTTCCTAACTATAGCTATACTTATAAATACCTATAGCCTTACGATCTTTAACTCTATATTAATAATAATATAGTTTTTAATTATGTAATAGATTAAAAAACTATTAACTTATCCTCTTGCGTATTACCCGCGCTGCTATTAAATACTACCTCTATTACTACTTCGTCCGCTAGTAGCTATGCTATTATTAGCAACGCTCTCCCTATGTTATAGTTAGCGTAAGCCGTACTTATTAACCCCTAATAAGCCTAGGCCGCCTAGGCTGCCTATACCTTAGTAATATAGAGGACCTGCTTAAAGAAGGGCTACTCCATAGGGTATATAATAACCTACCTAGCTTCTACTACTAAATCTACTTACTTAACTATAATATAATACGAAGTATCCCCTCTAGGGGTATTAATAAGAGCCCTCTTAAGGGTTATACTAATAATATACTCTTTATATATAATAGAATAGTTAAAGAAGGAGTAGGTTTTATTAATTATATTAATATTAAACTCTCTAGTAAGCTCTTATATATTTTTTGTATTAAAAAGCATACCTTATATAAGCTTAGCGTTTTTATATATAAGGTCTAGTATTAATATAGTTAAGGGATAATAATAAGGAAGAGGGAGAGGTATAAGGCCCTACTTATAGTAATAGAGCTTCTTATACTTCTAGCTATAAGAACCTCTTAGGAAAGATCTCTTTAGTTAAGAAGTTATCTTATATAATAGCTTTTACCTTGCTAGAAGGTCGACTTTTTAGGTTAAGGAATTATCTTATATAGTAGCTTTTACCTTATGAGAAGGTTTAGCGAGGGCGTTTCTAAGCTATAAGAGCCTTAGTAGCCCGTTTAGCTCTAATATAATTAGCCCTAGTATAGCGCGTATCTAACTTTATACGAGGGTTTACTTATAAGTAATAGGAATATATAGGGTTCTTATATTATTCTCCTTAACTAGTAGAGGGTATAATCTAAAATACCTATATAGTATTTCCCGAATTATGCTTGCGAACTAGGTGAATTTATTATAGTCTTTTTGCGAAGGGGCTGCAGCGTGATTCCGAACTTAAATAAGCCTATAGTTTATGCTTTATTAATTAGCTTAGGTCTTTTATATAAATTAGAAGCCTAGTACTACTAAAGTAGCTTATTAAGATAAGGTATTAAGCTTAAATTAAGTATTTATTAATAGCTTTTATTAATAAAATACCTCTAGAAGGATACTAAACTTAACTAGAGGTAGATATACTTATATATAATTAATTCTTTCAATTAAGAGATAAAGGTATTAACAAAAGGATAACTTAAAAGGATATGAAATATTAAATAGGTAAGTATACCCCTTAATTTATAGATTTAAAAGTTTCCTCTCTAAATAGAATAGATATTAATCTATTAATACCTAAGAATATTAATTTATAAATTAGTCTAATAGTTCCTATTAATTTATAAAAGTTAAATAGGGAGGAAGGATTATTAAAGGAATTAAATATCTAGAATATAAGAAGAAGGAATAAGCACAAGAAGTAGAAGAGGGATTATAACTTATAATAACTAGCTAACTTTATAAAATATCTTAACTAACCTAGGCCTATAAAACTATTTATATCGCTCTACTTAGCCCCTATTACCCTAAGAGATATTATATTTAACCTTATTAGTACCTTAGTAGTATTTAATATTATAAGACCTAAGGGGAACCTTATACTAAATAAAAATAAGCCCGTACTAGTAGTTATATAATATTATAATAGAGTTAAGAGTTTATAAATTACTAAATAACCTAATATAGGAGAAGGCTATTTATTATAACTTTAGCTTAAGTAGAATATTTATTAAACCTTGATAATATATAAGAGAAGCTAATGAGGTAAGAAGAGTTAGATAATTTAGAGGTTATAGCCTTTTTTATATTTATAATTAAGAGCTACTTTTATAATATCTATACTCTAACTTATAAACTAGCTTAGTAACCTAGGAAAGAGATCAATAAGGCTTCTATAGAGCTTAAAAGAGTAGAGGTAATAAACCTTTAGGATACTACTAGGGCCTACTTTTTACTAAACTATAGTAATTATTACTAAGCTATAATTTTTATAAACTAGTTAACTAGCTACTACTTTTATTATAACTCTATATAGGATTAGAATAATAATTAGCGCTTTATTAAGGTAATATAGGACCTTAGTTTATAGTATTATAAAATAAGAGCTCCTTAATAACTCTAATAGCTCCTATTAATTAATACTTATATAATTAATTTAGTTTAATAGAGGGATAGATTTATGTATAGCTTCTAGTATATTAAATACGCTAGAGCTCTAATTTAAAAAGGATTACTATTATTATATTTTAATAAGATAACCTTTAGTAATAGTATATTCTTTACTAACTCTAAAATCCCCTTAGTTAGCTAATATATTTTATAATTACTATAGAGCTTTATAACTTAACTATTAATAGTAGTATAGCTCTATAAGATACCCTATTAAGCTAAGAAAACTTTAAGAAAGTACCTTCCTTCTCTCTATACCCTCTTACTCCTTTAATTATAACTAGTAATATAATAGACTTTAGAAATAATAATAATATTATACTATCTCTTATAGTAGATATTCCTCGACCTATTTATAGATTATTAATATTATTTAGGTCTACTTTATTTGAAATACTAGATAATAAGCTTAAATACCTTAGCTACTAGCTTTAGTTATAAGTCTTATAGATACTAAGTTGTAATATAACTACTAAGCTATGCTTAAGAACTATACCTATAGATATATTATTATATCCTAAATAACCTAATCCTTTAAATAAGTATAAATATAGTTATATATACTATATCTAGTAGAGAGTTAACTAATAGGATTAGATTAAGTAGAATATACTTAAAGAAGCGTATTATTATAACTTTTTATACCTAATATAATAGAGCGGGTAGTTTTAGCTATATTAAGGATTAGAATAGGATAAGGAGTATAATAAAGAGGAAGAGGTAAGAAGGCTATTATTAAGATATAACCTATAGTAGAAAATAGCTAAACCTAAGGGACCTTCCTAGTAATAAGATCGCCTACTTAGAAGATATTATTAATAAAAGGGATCTATAAATAGAGTTTATTTATAGTTTTTATAAAGTAGTTTTATTTACTTTTTAAGACTCTCTTTTATAATATTATAAAAAGTCTTAAGGGGATAATTAGGATAGAATAAGATAGACTTAGCTATATAGCTTTTAAAAAGCTCTCTTAGTATATAAGCTTATTATAAGAAGATTATAGAGTAGAGCGTAGAAGGGAGGACTAAAGTAGACTTTAGTATTATTTATATATTATTACTATTAGTATTTTAATAATCCTATACCTCGGTTTCTAGTATTTTCTTAGTAAATCTATACCTAATTTAGATAATCTCTTTTAATTAGATCTATAAATCACATTATATATCTTTTAAGCTTCTGTTTAATATTCTTACCTATTCGTAAGTAGAGTTATATTATTTATTATCTCTCTAGTTCCTATCGGTTCTAGCCCTTTCTAGTATCTAGTTTCTTTAAGTTAGGGTCTTTATTCTTATAATAATATATACTACCCTGTATCTTTATATTAGATATATTAGGTTTATAACCATTCTTTAGCTTATAAGGAGATTTATATTCTATAGAGCTATGGGGGTTCTATTATGTATATAAGGTAGCTAAGAAGGCTTTACCCTATAGATATAGAGGTAAACCAGAGTTATATAATATAGTTCGTACTTTATTTATTATAGTACGTATTATACGTTCTATTATACTATTAGGCTCATATATATATATGGAGGCTTTATATTATAAATAATACCCTGATAGATATATATAGCTTTTATAGGCGTATTATTAAATTCTATACCTCTATTAGTATCGAATTCCTTAACTCGTTTATTATTATTATTATTATTTAATATATTTATAAATTCCTTGAAGATAGCAGAGACCTCTTTAGAATCCTTATTCTTAAGTAAATATCCCTATATAAACCTAGTATATTTACTAATAAGTATTAGAAACTACTTATAATAATTATAGGTAGGTAGTATTATAGGTCCATAGAGATCTCTAGCTAGTTTATCTAAGTAGCTATATTATTTATAAGAATAGTTATTATAATTTACTTTATTAGTTAGGTTACCCTTATAGCAAGCTTCTCAAGGTATTTGTTTATTAAGTTAAGGTATCTTAGTATTAGTTACAGTAGCTTTATTTAGCTATTATATTTTTTATACTTAGTATAACTAAGTCTCTTATGCTATAATTTATTAGTATTATACATATCGAAGGAAGTATTAGTCTTATTCAGTATAAACTTATTATATTTATCCTCTTTTGTTATATTTATAGTTTTATTATAATTATTATCTATACTTATAAAGGCTATATTAAAGAAGTATAGGTTATTCTTCTTTTACCCTATAGCTAGTATTTTATCTTGCTTTATGTTATATAGAATAGGTTGCTTCTAAAATATAGAAGCTATTCCTAAGTTATCTAGTTTATTTTAGCTAAGTAGATTAATACCTAGCTAAGGTGTATAATATATATTATTTAATATAAAATAGTTATTATTAAAGGATAATCTTATTAAGCTCGGAATTACGCCGCAGCCCCTTCGCAAAAAGACTACAATAAATTCACCCAGTTCGCAGGCATAATTCGGGAAACACTATATAGGTATTTAACCTATACCCTCTACTAGTTAAGGAAAATAATATAGGAACCCTATATATTCCTACTACTTATAAGTAAACCCTCTAAATATTATAAAGTTAGACGCGCGCTATACTAGGGCTAATTATATTAG
>JAVHLU010001141.1:0-36636 GCA_036785755.1 Colletotrichum ledebouriae | reverse complement strand
CTATTACCCTCTATAGCCCTGCGAATACGTTAATTAGGGGGATTATTAATAGTAGCTCTATTATTAACCTTATTAGTAAAAGTTATATTAAGCGCCTAGGCTTATAGAGCGATATAGTTAAGATAAATATAGGGATCCGTAGGATTACTAATAGAGAGCGGAGGACCTAGTTCGTAAGTATAATTATAGACGACGTTTATATTAGTAGTAATTAGATTTAGGATATTAGCTTTTTTATTTCCCCTAAAAACGCTTATAATAAGGACCTAGTACTAGGAGCTCCCTTTATTTTAAAAACTCGAATAATACTAGATTATATATAGAATTAGATTATTAGAGTCCTTTAGTCTAGGAATATTAAGATTAATATCCCGCTATTATTTTATATAAGAGACTTAACTACTTAGTTCCTAGAAATTATTACTAAGATAGACTGCTTTATTTCTTCTTAATATTAATATACTCTCTTATTTCCTATAGAGGAGGGGAAATAGAGGCTATTACTAATAGACCTAATATAGTAATAGGCTTAGACTTTATAGGAGATAATTAGTAAGTTAATAATACTAATAATAAGGAAGAGCTAGATATAACGCTAGGGAGTATAAGGATATACTAGGATATTAAAGCGATTTAATAAGCTTTTAAAGGATCTTATAACCTACTAAATAAAGTTAAGTAATAGTTAGACCTAGATAAGGAAGTTATTACTATTTTTAAAGAGTTTAGACTAATCTTTAATAAAATCCTAGAGATTAAAATCTATAACGAAGTTACCCCTAAGCTTAATAAGATCTATAAAGCGATTATAAGTCTAGGGTATATAATAGGATATAATAGCTATAGTATTAATTATTAATACTATATTCGTAGACCTAAGAAAAGAATAATAAAGAAGGAAGTACCTAGGAGGAAGTATAAGTTAGTATATTAGAAAGGTATTAAAGTTATTATAGCTATAGATACTGCTTTCTCCTATAATAATTATAAACCTATACTAATAACGCCCGTATTACTAATAGAAGATATTAATATAATATATAAGACGAAAGATAAGAATATTTAACCTATTATTAACGCTATATTAAATAGTTTAACCCTAGATAGAGACCTAGAGTAGAAGTTAAAGGTATAAGTAAAGGCTAAGAAAAATATAATCCTAGATCCTAGCGCCCTATTTATAAGCCTAGTCATACTAAGGTTTTTAACTATTAAGTAAGGAATAAGGCTTATAAGAGCTTAATAAGAAGCTATCCTTAAGACTATTAATTATCTATAGCCTAAAGAAAAAAAGCTCCTCTTAGCTATTCTTATTATAAGAGAGAAGGCTTTAGCCTAGGAATTTAAGTATTATAGCTCTATATACCCTTCTATTATACCTCTATAAATAATTTAAATAGTACTATATAAGACGTAGTAAGCTAAAGGAATCCTAATATTAAGAGGACTAGAGTAAGATATTATTATAATTCTAAAGGATAGACTAGAGAAGGGAATCCTTAAGTAAAGTTATATAGCCTACTATAATCTATTCTTCCTTATATAAAAGAAAGATAGTAAGATAAGGCTTTTTAACTTAGTAACTAAGATAAATATAGTTATAATATGAGACGTAGCACTAGCCCCCTTAGTAGACGATTGTTTAGAAGACTTCGCTACATATTAACTATTATCGCTACTAGACTTCTTCTTAGGATATAACTAAGTCCTATTAGACCCTAGGAGTAGAGATTTAATAACGTTCGTATTACCTATTAGACTACTATAGATATATATATTACCTTAAGGAGTAACGAACTTAGTCGCTTAGTTTATACGGGTTATAATTAGAATCCTATATAACCTTATCCCTAGCTATTATAAAGCCTTTCTTAATAATATTACTATTATAAGACCGACTTTGCGATATAATAAAAAAGAGATTAAGTCTTATCTAGGGATTTATAGATTTATTTTAGAATACTTATAGAATATTAATAAGGTCCTAGTTAATTTAGAGCTAGCGGAGTATATAGTAGTAGTAGTTATATTATAATAGGCCTAGGAAGTAGTAATAATTATTAGCTATATTTATAGTACTAATAGGCGTCGTCTAGAGGAAGCGAAGATAGTTAAGATCTATAAATAAGCTACTTATACTAATTTAATAAAATTAAGGGCTTTCCTCAGGATTATAATATTCTATAGGTCCTAGGTAAAGGACTACTTTATTATTATAAAGCTACTTACTAACTTACTTAAGAAGAATACCTTATTTAGCTAGGAGGAGAAGTAATAAATAGCTATAGATATCTTAAAGGTAATACTTATAAGGGCCCTAATCCTTATTACTATAGACTATAGCCTTAAAGGAGGAGATATCTACCTTATAGTTAATACTAGTAATATAGGATAGGGCGGAGTCCTAGGATAATTTATTAATAACTAGCGCGTAGTCTCTCGCTTTAAGAGTAGTACTTGATTAAACCTAGAGTTATTATATAATACTAAGAAGAAGGAATTATATAGTATTCTAAAGGCTTTAAAGAGGGTATATAATAATTTATATAGATAATACTTAATCCTAGAGATAGATACTTAGATATTAGGTATATAACTTAATAGAGTAGCTATAAACCTCCCGGGAGCCCTTATCATTCGCTAGATTATATAGATTTAAATATTTAACTTCGAAGTATAATATATCTATAGTACTTAGAGTATAATAGTAGATAGCTTATTATAAAAACCCCGGGGGCTTTCTAATACTATTAATAAAGAAGCTAAGGGGGAGATTAACTCTTAGATCGATTTATAAATCTTCTTTATAGATATAAAAGCTAGTTCCTTCTTTAATTAAGCTTAATACTATAGTAATAAGTAATATATAGAGGAGGTCCTAGTAGTAAATATAGAAGTTATTAGTAATATAATAAATATCCTAGATCTACTTCTTAATAATTTATAGACTTATTTAATATACTCTTAATAAATTGCTTATTATTTAAAAATATAGAGATACCCTCTAGGAATTTAACTAGTAAGATATTATAACTTTAAGACTAGAGCGTTAGATTATTATATTTATAACTACTTACTTTTTACTAGACTAACGAATTAAGAGCTAATACTATAACGAGTTATTAATAATCCTAAGTAATAGAAGAAACTAATTATAAAGGCCTATAAATAGAGTAATTACTAAGGTAAGTAAGCTATAGCTAGAAGACTATCTAATCGCTATATCTAGGCTAGTATATATATAGAGATTACTAAATCCTTAAAAAGTTACCCTAATTATTAAAAGAGGAGAGCTCGATATATAGATAATATAAGGACCTATAGCTCTCTAAAGGGACTACCCTATACTAGGATATTATTAGATATATAGAGAGTAGGTAAGTAATACCTTATTAAGGCAAGGGATTTACTAATAGGATAGCCTAAGGCCCGCTAGCTTAAGAGAACAACTTTAGCTAAAGTCGCTAAGTTTATTAAGGAAGAGATTATCTATTACTACGGACTATATAGCGAATATATTATTATTAGAGGACTAGAAAATAAGGATACTATTATTAAATTTAATAAGAAATATAATATAAGGAGGAAAGTAACGTCTACTTATTAACCGAGGGCTAATAGTATAGTTAAGACTAGTTATTAGCTAATTACTTATATATAATTAATATAGACTAGAGGATAGAGAGTTATTAACCCTTAGCTATACCTTCCCGCTACCCTCTTTATAGACTAATTAAGCGTTTAAACTTTAACTAGCTTTAGCCCTTTCTACCTACTATATAGGTTTAAGCCTATTACTCCTATTAAGACCTTAACGCTAACCTAGAGGGTTCTTAATTAGGATTTAATAATAATAAAGGAAGAGGAGGTTTAAATATATCTACAAGCCTTCCTATGACTTAATAAGGATAGAAAATAAGCTAAAAAGATAATTAATAGTTAATATAAGAAGACTGCGGAATATTATAACGATTAATATAAGAGGACTATAAGGAAGAGAGGCTAGAGGTAAATAATTTAGTACTAGTATTTAATATTAAGAGCTCTATTAATAAGTCGTCTATTAAAAAGCTTAAATATTTATAGCTAGGAGCTTTCTACTAACACGCAAGGCTAAGGAAGCTTTAATAAGATAACTATACCTAGTAAAACTTCGATATATAAACCCTCTACTATAAGCTTCTAGTCTCTACTTTATTAATTAGCTTAGATCTTTTATATAGATTAGGAGCCTAGTACCTCTAAAGTAGCTTATTAAAATAACGTATTAAGCTTAAATTAATTATTTATTAAAGGCTTTTACTAATAAAACACCTCCTAAAGGATATTAGACCTAACTAAGAGTGGATAGAATTCTATATCATTAATACTTTAAATTAAGAGATAAAGATATTAGGAAAAGGATAGCTTAAGAAGATATTTAATATTAAATAGCTAAGTATACCCCTTAATTTATAGACCTAGAGGTTTCCTCTCTAGATAAGGTAAATATTAACCCGCTACTACCTATAGATACTAATTTATAAACTAGTCTAATAGTTCCTACTAATCTAGAAGAGTTAGATAGAGAGGAAGGATTATTAAAAGAACTAAATATTTAGAATATAAAAAGAAGGAATAACTATAAGAAGTGAAAGAGGGATTATAACCTATAGCAACCTACTAACTTAATAAAGTATTTTAACTACCCTAGGTCTATAAAACTATCTATATTACCCTACTTAGCCCCTACTACCCTAAGAGATATTATATCTAGCCCTACTAATACCTTAGTAGGATTTAATATTATAAAACCTAAAGGGAACCCTATACTAAATAAAGATAAGCCTATACTAGTAGTCCTATAGTATATATAATAGAACTAAGAATCTATAAATTACTTAATAACTTAGTATAGAAGAGGGTTATCTATTATAACTTTAGCCTAAGTAGAATATTTATTAGACCTTTATAATATATAAGGGAAGCTAATAAGATAAGAGGAGTTAGATAATTTAGAGGTTATAGCCCTTTTTATATTTATAATTAAGGGCTACCCTCATAGTATCTATACCCTAATTTATAAGCTAGCCTAGTAACCTAGGAAAGAAATTAATAAGGCTTCTATAGAGCTTAAAAAAGTAGAGGTAAAGAATCTCTAGGATACTACTAAGGCTTTCTTTCTACTAAACTATAGTAATTATTACTAGGCTGCGATTTTTATAGACTAGTTAACTAGCTACTATTTCTATTATAGCTCTATATAGGACTAGAATAGTAATTAGTACTTTATCGAGGCTATATAAGACCTTAATACGTAGTATTATAAGATAGGAGCCCCTCTATAACTCTAAAAGCTCCTATTACTTAATACCTATATAGTTAATTTAGTTTAGTAGAGGGATAGACTTATATATAGTCTCTAATATATTAAATAGGCTAGAGCTCTAATTTAAGAAGGATTACTATCTCTACGTTTTAGTAGTATAACCTTAAGTAATAGCGTATTATTCTTTAACTCTAAAATCCCCTTAGTTACTTAATATATATCTATAATTACTATAGAGTTCTATAACTTAACTATTAATAGTAATATAGCTCTATAAGATACTCTATTAAGCTAAGAAGACTTTAAGAAAGCACCTTTCTTCCCTTTATACCCTCTTACTCCTTTACTTATAAATAAGAATATAGTAGACTTTAGAAATAATAATAATATTATTCTATCTCCTATAGCGGATATTCCTTAACCTATTTATAGATTATTAGTATTATCTAGGTCTACTTTATTTAAAATACTAGATAATAAGCTTAAATACCTTAGATATTAGCTTTAGTTATAGGTCTTATAGACGCCGAGTTATAATATAACTATTAAGTAACGCCTAGGAACTATACTTATAGATATACTATTATTTCCTAAGAGGCCTAGTCCTTTAAATAAGCGCAACTATAGCTATATAAACTATATCTAGTAGAGGGTTAACTAATAGGATTAGATCGAGTAGAATACGCCTAAGGGAGTATATTATTATAACTTCTTATACCTAGTATAATAAAGTAAGTAGTTTTAGCTATACTAAGGATTAGAGTAGGATAAGGAGTATAATAAAGAGGAAGAGGTAATAAGGCTATTCTTAAGATATAACTTATAGTTAAAGATAGTTAAACCTAAGGGACCTTCTTAATAATAAGATCGCCTACTAAGAAGATATTATTAATAAATTAGATCTATAAATAGAGTTTCTTTACTATTTCTATAAAGTAGTTTGATTTATTCTTTAAGACTCTCCTTTATAATATTATAAAGAGTCTTAAGGGGATAATTAGGATAATATAAGAAAGACTTAGCTATATAACTTTTAAAAAGCTCCCTTAATATATAGACCTATTATAAGAAGACTATAGAGTAGAGTATAAAAGAGAGGAGCGTAGTAGATAAGAAGATAGAGGAGATATTATTATAAATAGTACCTTAATAACCCTATACCTCGTTTTTTAGCGTTTTCTTAGCGAATTAGCGCCTAATCTAGATAATCTCTTTTAATTAGATCTACGAATTATTCTATATATCTTTTAAGCCTACTCTTAATATTCTTACCCGTTTATAGGTAGAGCTATATTATTTATTTTCTTTCTAGTTCCCTTCGGTTCTAGCCCTTTCTAATAGATAGACATAGCGAAGGTATCTAACTTTCTAAGAAGCTTGTGAAGGCTATTAAAAGGAGTAAAAGAATCCGCCTCTAGGTACTATTAGAAAGGGCTAGAACTAATAGGAATTAGAAAGATAATAAATAATATAACTCTACTTATTAATAAATAAGAATATTAAAAGTAGGCTTAAAAGATATATAAGATAGTTTATAGATCTAATTTAAAGGGATTATCTAAATTAGGTATATATTCGCTAAGAAAATCCTAGAAAAACGAGGTATAGGATTATTAAGGTACCTTTTGGGTTAAGGAGTTATCTTATATAGTAGCCTTTATAGCACCTTACTAGAAGGTTTAGCAAGGGCGTTACTACGAGAGCCTTAGTAGCCTGTTCGGCTCTGATATAATTAGCCCTAGTGGGGCGCGCGTCCGACTTTATAATATTTAGAGGGTTTACTTATAAGTAGTAGGAATATATAGGGTTCTTATATTATTCTCCTTAACTAGTAGAGGGTATAAGTTAAAATATATATATAGTATTTCCCGAATTATGCTTATAAACTAGGTGAATGTGTTATAGTCTTTTGGCGAAGGGGCTGCGGCGTAGTTCCGAACTCAAGAGTAATATCTTCTACTAGTATTAATAACTAAAGCTAATTATCCAGTCTTATAATACTCTCTCTAGCCTTAAGTTAGTAGATATACCTTAAAACTAAAGAATAAGATATACTATACTACGCTATAATAGCTTAAATAGTCTTAATAGCGCTAGCCTTATAGTTCTAAGCGAGGCTAGTAGTAGCGCGTTAGTATTAAATATAGAGGGTAGTAGTAGCCTTTTAGGCTATACTTAAGTCGAGGGTATAAGATAGATTAGGTATTATAAAATAATATAATTAAGATAGAGCTATTGGGCGTCTTTGATTAGTCTACATATTATGGTATTTAGTTATAAATAGTATAGAATTTAGACTTAGGGCGGACTGAGCGTAGTTATAACCTTTTCACGTAGTACGGGGTTTTTTACCCCCCTATAGAAGTAGGGGGTATAAACGCGAGCCCGCGACGACCTATACCCCTAGGTACTAAATCTACCTTAAGTCTAAACTTTATATAATTTATACTTAAATATTATAATATTTAAAGTAATTGAAAACGCCTAATAGCTATATTTGAAGTATATTATTTTATAATACTTATTCTATTTTATAACCTTTACTTAACTATAGCTTAAAAAGCTATTACTACTCTCTATACTTAATACTAATATACTAGCACTAGCCTCGCTTAGAACTATAAGGCTAGCGATATTAAGTTTATTATTAACCTTCTAGCAAGGTACTAAAGGTAAACGCTACTATATGAGAGGTAACTCCTTAACTAGAGAGGTCTTTCTTAAGAGGTTCTTATAGCTAGAAGTATAAGAAGCTCTATAAGTAGGGCCTTATACCTCTCCCTTATCCTTATCCTTATCCCTTAACTATATTAGCACTAAACCCTATATATAAAAACGCTAAGCCTACACGAGGTATACCCTTTAATATTAATAACGCGCGAGAGCTTACTAGAGAGTTTAGTATTAATATAATTAATAAAACCTGCTCCTTTTTTAACTACTCTATTATATATAGAGAGTATATTATTAGTATAGCTCTTAAGAGGGCTCTTATTAATACCCCTAGAGGGGATACTTATTATTATATTATAACTAAGTAAATAGACTTAATAGTAGAGGCTAGGTAGGTTATTATATATCTTATAGAGTAGCCCTTCTTTAAGCAGATCCTCTGCACTATTAAGGTAGAGGTAGCCTAGGCCCCTTAGGGGAACGTTAATAAGTATGGCTTGCGCTAAATAGAGAGAGCGTTACTAATAACAGCATAGTAAAGATAGTAATAACTTCTAGCGGACGAATTAGCAATAGAGGTAGTATTAGCGGCGCGGGTAGGACGCGAGAGGAAAAGTCGATAGTTTTATTAAGCTATTATAATATAATTTAATATATCCTATTCTATAGTTTTAAGGTATCTCTATTAACTTAAGGCTAGAGGGAGTATTATAACATTAGATAATTAGCCTTAGTTACTAATACTAATAGAAAGTACTACTCTTAAGGCCTTTACAATTAGCTCTTAGATACTAGCTTCTTAATAACTCTAGTTATTATTAAAAAGATTATTAATAATCTCTAAGTAACCTAGAGCTAAGAGCTAGTATTATAAGGGTTTATATCCACTTAGCTATAGAATTATCTAGAGCTTAAGAAGTCTAGTTTTATTAAGCTAGTTTAGCTTTATTAAAAAGGAGCTAAGTTAAACCTAGCTCTAATGTAGAACTTCTTTAATCAAGCTAGTTTAGCTTTATTAAAAAGGAGCTAAGTTAAACCTAGCTCTAATGTAGAACTTCTTTAATTAGCTAAATATTTATATCTATTTATATAATATTAGGGGCTTTAAGATCTAGAATACTAATAAGTCTAGCTATTAGATTAAGTATCTTAATAGCTAGGTTTAAGTTATTATATTTTAGGATATAAACTAGAAGAGAGAGGTAGCTCTAGAGGTTATTAATCTAGGTAACTAAGAGTCTTATACCCTTATTAGATATAATAATAGTATTAGTAAAACTATCCTAATTTATATAATACTAGGGAGCGCTAGCTATAGCTAGCTCTAAGGAGAAACCTTCTATTAGTAAGGCTACGCTATATATAGAATAAGTCTAATTTAGTAATACTATATGGCCTCTCGCCACTGCATAGTGATTTTACCTGCTTAAGTGCAATAGACCTTCTAGCTCCGCGCCTCCTGATAATATATAGCCTTCGGTTATGTAATTATTACTCTCCTAACTATAGCTATACTTATACGTGCCCCACTAGATAGCCTCACGATCTTTACCTTTATATTAATAATAACGTAGTTTTTAATTTATTTAATAGACTATAAAACTATTAACTTTTCCTCTCGCGTACTACCCGCGCTGTGAATACCGCCTGTATTACTACTTCGTCCGCTAGCAGTCCTCTTATTCAATCGGGTTAGCTAATGCCTTCGCAGCTATGCTATCGTTAGCAACGCTCTCTCTATTAGTTAGTATAAGCTATACTTACTAATATTCGCCTAGGCTACCTAGGCTACCTCTACCTTAGTAAGATAGAGGACCTGCTTAAAGAAGGGCTACTCTATAGGGTATATAATAACCTACTAAACTTCTACTACTAAGTTTACTTACTTAGCTCTAATACTATTATACCTTATAGAGTCCCCTATAGGGGTATTAAGGTAAGCCCTCTTAAGGGCTATACTAATAATACGCTCTCTATATATAGCGGAGTAGTTAATAAAGGAGCGGGTTTTATAAATTATATTAAGGCTAAACTCTCTAGCAATCCCCTCTATATTATTTATACTAAAGGGCGTGCCTCGCTTAGGCCTAGTATATTTATATATGGGGTCTAGTACTAATATAGTTAAGGATTTATTATAAGTTATAGGTATGCCTAGGACTTCGTAGATAAGGATAAGGATAAGGGAGAGGTATAAGGCCCTGCTCGTAGTAGCAGAGCTTCTTATGCTTCTAGCTATAAGAACCTCTTAGGAAAGACCTCTCTAGTTAAGGAGTTACCTCTTATATAGTAGCATTCGTAGCACCTTTAGCACCTTACTAGAAGGTTAACCTTTTAGGTTAAAGAGTTATCTCGTATAGTAGCTTTTCTAGGCCACGAGAGCCTTAGTAGCCCGTTTAGCTCTAATATAATTAGCCCTAGTGCGGCGCGCGTCTGACTTTATATAGTGATATTTAGAGGGTTTACTTATAAGTAATAGGAATATATAGGGTTCTTATATTATTTTCCTTAACTAGTAGAGGGTATAGGTTAAAATACCTATATAGTATTTCCTAAATTATGCTTGCGAACTAGGTGAATTTATTATAGTCTTTTTGCAAAGGGGCTGCGGCGTAATTCCGAACTTAAGTAATACTATATATTCTATTCTCTATATCGTAATATTCTAAGACTACTTATAGCTTCGAGGTATATATAAGGGCTTATTATTTACTTAGCATCGAGGCTAAACTCTCTAGCGACCCCCTCCGCGTTATTTATACTAAAGGGCGTGCCTTGCTCGGGCTTAGCGTATTTATATATAGGGTCTAGTGCTAATATAGTTAAGGATTTGTTATAGGTTATAGGTATGCCTAGGACTTCGTATAGGATAAGGATAAGGAAGAGGGAGAGGCATAAGGCCTTATTTATAGAGCTTCTTATGCTTCTAGCTATAAGAACCTCTTAGGAAATACCTCTTTAGTTAAGGAGTTACCTCTTATATAATAGCGTTTATAGTATCTTGCTAGAAGGTCGACCTTTTAGGTTAAGGAGTTATCTTATATAGTAGCTTTTATAGCACCTTTAGCACCTTACTAGAAGGTTAACCTTTTAGGTTAAGGAGTTATCTTATATAGTAGCTTTTGTAGCACCTTGCTAGAAGGTTAACCTTTTAGGTTAAGGAGTTATCTTATATATTAGCTTTTGTAGCACCTTGCTAGAAGGTTTAGCGAGGGTATTACCACGAGAGCCTTAGTAGCCCGTTCGGCTCTAATATAATTAGCCCTTATATAGCTCGCGTCCGACTTTATATAGTAATATTTAGAGGGTTTACTTATAAGTAGTAGGAATATATAGGGTTCCTATATTATTTTCCTTAACTAGTAGAGGGTATAGGTTAAAATATCTATATAGTATTTCCCGAATTATACCTGCGAACTAGGTAAATTTATTATAGTCTTTTTATAAAGGGGCTGCGGCGTAATTCCGAGCTTAATAAAGTATACCCTTTAATACTAATAAAATATAAGAGCTTACTAGAGAGTTTAGTATTAATATAATTAGTAAAACCCGCTCTTTCTTTAACTACCCTATTATATATAGAGAGTATATTATTAATATAGCTTTTAAGAGGGTTCTTATTAATACTCCTAGAGGGGATACTTTTTATTATATTATAACTAAGTAAGTAGACTTAGTAATAGAAGCTAGGTAGGTTATTATATATCCTATAGAGTAGCCTTTCTTTAAGCAGGTGCTCTGCACTATTAAGGCAGAGGTAGCCTAGGCCCCTTAGGGGAACGTTAGTAAGTAATACCGAGCGCGCTAAGCGCGGTTATCCCGCCTAAGGGCGGCTAACGCGTTTAGCGCGTTGAATATACCTAAACGCGATAAACCCTTATAAAAGGGCTTATCGCCTTTAAGGAGAAAACCTTTAAAATGTATAGATTTTTTACTTATATTTTTTACTTACTATATAGATTATATTAATTAGTAGTATAACCCTAATAGTTAGCTATATCCCCTTATAACTAAGGGTATCCCTTATAATCAAGGAAGGTATTTAACTATATAGATAGCTAATCCTATTAGGTTTATATAAAGTATTATCTTAGTAGTTAATACCTATAGGTATTATATATTATTAAAAGCCTCTAAACTCCCCCTTTCCCTTAAGTAGGAAATGTTAATAATAGATATTAACCTTTTACTATTTCCCTTAACTTAGAAATATCCCTAAGAGATATTAAACCTTAAAGACTTCCTTAACTAAGGAATATCCTAAGGAGATAATAAACCTCTCTTATAATAATACCCTGGCCTCTAGCTACTGCATAGTGATTTTACCTGCTTAAGTGCAACAGACCTTCTAACTCCGCGCCTCCTAACAATATATAGCCTTCGGTTACGTGATCCTCTCCTAATTATAGCTGCACTTATACGTGCCTATAGCCTCACGATCTTTAACTTTATATTAATAATAACGTGGTTTTTAATTATTTAAACTACGAAACTATCGACTTTTCCTCTTACGCACTACCCGCGCCGCCGTTAAATACCGCCTCTATTACTGCTTTATCCGCTAGAAGTCGTTACTATCTTTACTATACTATTATTAGTAACGCTCTCTCTATATTAAAGCAGTTAGCATAAGCTATACTTACTAACATATACCTAGGCTACCTAGGCTACCTCTACCTTAGTAATATAGAGGACCTACTTAAAGAAGGGCTACTCTATAGGGTATATAACGACCTACTAAACTTCTACTACTAAATATACTTACTTAGCTCTAATACTATTACGCCTTATAGAGTCCCCTATAGGGGTATTAAGGTAAGCCCTCTTAAGGGCTATATTAATAATACGCTCTCTATATATAGCGGAGTAGTTAATAAAGGAGCGGGTTTTATTAATTATATCGAGGCTAAACTCTCTAGTAATCCCCTTTATATTCTTTATACTAAAAGGTATACCTCGCTCGGGCTTAGTATATTTATATATAGGGTCTAGTATTAATATAGTTAAGGGATAAGAATAAGGAAGAGGGAGAGGTATAAGGCCCTACTTATAGCAGAGCTTCTTATACTTCTAGCTATAAGAACCTCTTAGGAAAGACCTCTTTAGTTAAGGAGTTACCTCTTATATAGTAGCGTTCGTAGTACCTTGCTAGAAGGTTAACCTTTTAGTTAAGGAGTTATCTTATATAGTAGCTTTTATCTTACTAGAAGGTTTAGCGAGGGCGTTTCTAGGCCACGAGAGCCTTAGTAGCCCGTTTAGCTCTAATATAATTAGCCCTAGTGCGGCGCGCATCCGACTTTATATAAGGGTTTGCTTATAAGTAGTAGGAATATATAGGGTTCCTATATTATTTACCTTAACTAGTAGAGGGTATAGGTTAAAATACCTATATAGTATTTCCCGAATTATGCCTGCGAACTAGGTGAATTTGTTATAGTCTTTTTGCGAAGGGGCTGCGGCGTAATTTCGAGCTTCATAATAATACCCTATAAGCTGATTTCTAATTATAAGGTTAAAAAAGGTCTTAAGTCTAACCTTTTAGAATCTAATAACTATTTAACTATTATAAATTTTATAGTAGCGCTTAAGTAATACCCTAATAAGTTCTATACGCTACTTACCTAGACTAAGTATACCCTCCTTAGGTTAGCTATAAAAGTAAGTATTATAGCTATTACTTATAAGAACTTTGAATAACGTTTAGTAAACTACTATAGATATATTTAAAAGTTACTACTATATAGGGAAGTATATAAGACTACTTAATATATTTAAAGTAAGGTCCTATACGTATAGATAGCTAACCTATAACTATTTACGAATACTATTAGATAGTAATATCGCCTTAACCTCCCTTATTATAATTAATATATTAAGATAGAGACTAAATAGGGCTAGATGCTAGACCTAACGCTCCCTTTTAAAGAGGATAAAGAGAGGGGAGGCTATAAGACCCTAAGGTCTAAAGCTATAAATAAGCTAGATATCTTAAAACCTATATTTAAATTTAATATAATAATAATTCCTAAAGCTTTCTTAGTACTCCTATTAACTCTAGAGGAATATTATAAGTTTAGATAAAGCTTTATAAATACTCTATAACTCCTAACTCTTAAACCTTTATTAAAGGATATAACTACTATATTAATACTAGAGCTAAGCCTAAATATATTCTACGCGTTATTTAAAGAAAGTAAAGATATATTAAGCGGTTTATTTCTAACCTAAGGTAAAGGACTTAGTAGCCCTCTTCTGCCTAAGCCAAGCGACTTATAGACTTACTCTAGTGCTTATAGCTAGGTAAGTAGTATAATAAGATAAGCGCCTAGGAACTAGAAGCTAGATTATTAAACCTTAATAAAGGTAAAGGATATAACTAGGATATTAAATATATAGAGGGCGCTCCTCTACTATTACTACTACCTATACTACCTAGTGGTCCTAGTAATCGAGGTAATAATAGCGACCCTAAGGGCTAAAATAGTAGAGGAGGTAGCCCTAGCTATAGTAGTAGTAATAGCTAAGGCAATTAATACCCTTGACTACTAGCTAAGCTAAGAGATACTATTAAACTATTATCTAACTCTAATAGGTTCTTAGTTAGCTAGGACTTTCTTATATTCCTTCTCTCTATAGATAAAGAAGGGGTAGTACGGGCAATAGCTAGTATATTAGTTATAGAACCTAGGTATAGCACCCCTCGTTTTAAGACTAATATAATTAGGTTATTCGATCCGCGTTTATATAATAACGAAGTTAATAATATACGCGTTAATAGTAGTTTAAAGACGCCTGTATAGTGGTGCCTGCGAACTGGGTGAATTTGTTATAGTCTTTTTGCGAAGGGGCTGCGGCGTAATTCCGAGCTCAATAGTAGTTTAAAGACCGTTTATTAGAATATATACCGTTTTATCGATATTATTAAGAGCTATATTAAGTTAGATAATAGGAACCTAGCTATAGCTACCCTTAACCCATATTAAACCTTATTAAGGTATATATTAGACCAGTACTATACTAACCTAAGATTAGATAAAAAGGTAGAACTTAAGGACCCTAATTATAGATTAGACTATTAGAAAGATTTATTACTTAAACGTTTTTGTTTACTATATGAAATTGCTGAAGTATATTTAATAAAGGACAGGTATACTCTATGCGATATATACGATTAATGCAATATTTAATATTAGATAACTAAGGTTACTTAACTTCATAAGGATACTAACGAGAGCGAAGCTAAGGTATTAACCATTATATATAATAAGATAGATATAGAACTAGTTATTAGTATTCCTTAACTAACTAGTAATATAAACTGCGATAAGTTTATTATAAGCCTATAGAAGATAGTCCCTAGTTAGTACTAAATAGTTACTAAAGGATCCTAGCGAGCCCTAGTCTAACTATCTATTAAAACGACTCTTATAGGAACTACTTCGATGCGATTATTACTAAGAGAAGCCTTAAGAATGAGCTATACTACTACTACTTATTATCTATACTATACAAACATAAGAGAGACTATATCTAGCCTATTATTATTAAGACCTATAAAATACGCTACTAATATTACTACTAGACCCTTATTAAGTTCCTCTCGTAAGGAGATTTGGTTTAATTAGCGATAAAGGCCTAAATCCTAATACAACTAGTCTAGTTAACGTATTTAGTATTCTTAACCGCCTAGTTACCCTTTAGTATATATATTAAAAGGGACTAGTTATAAGTAAACAAAAGAGGAAGTATATATATTATTAGATCAGGGCGACTTCGACTATTTCTAGTATAATAAAGCTAGCGAGGAGTTAGACTTATATAAAGAAGATTTAGTTATTAGTACTAATAACGAAGATAACTAGAAGTAATAGGGAGATGACCCTAAGTATATTAACCTAGTTACTTAATCCGCTTATTACTATAAATACCCTCTAGGGTATATCCCTAGATATAAGGACTAGTACCTTGTTTTTAATATTAATTCGTTCTAGAATTCGCTCCTAGAGGATCTAGGAATCTACTCTTACGAAATATACCTTTATAATACTAAGCTATACGCTAATTTAATAGTATCTTCTCGTATTAAACCGTTCTATCCCCTTAGCTAAATACAACGCTTATTAGTCCTATTAAGCTATAGTAATATATAGTTATATATTTATACCGCTATATATATATAAAGATTACTACCCGAGGATATTGCGATAGACTACTAATTATAGTCTGCGTTAATACTAGCGCGGACTACTTAGTTATAAGCGAAGCGTGCTCATAATAGTTCTATACCCTCTCCTAAGAACCTAAGGTATTTAAGCTCTAAGCCGTTAGAAGCCTTAAGACTATTACTTAGGTAACCTTCTCGATTCTTATATAGGGATAACGACCTAATAGGTAAATAATAACTACTAAGCTCTATATAGGAGCATAGCTTATCCCGGAATTAGATACTAGTCTACTTATAGGGTAAGGCTTTAATATACCTAATAGGCTTAACGTTATAAACTTAGAATCGTATATCCGAATTATATTATATAATAATATTCGAATTCCTTCTTAGATCTATTTAAAAGTCCCGCTAAAGATTTATAATATATATACTACTAGGAATATAACTATTACGCTATATAATCGCTCTACTATCTAAATCGATATACTCTTAGTAAAATAGATTCCCTTTTATTTAGCCTAAGGCATAAGGGGTATATATATATATGTATAGGTAATTTACCGCTTATTCCTATTATTATTAACGCTCCTTACCTATTGAAGATTAAATAAGGCACTAGATTTGGAACCCTATCGCCCTTGAAGTCTAATAGATACCTTAAGCTAAAGACTTAGGATTAACTATAAGTAGACTTTTTAATATTATTATATAAGAATCTAACGTACTATACTATTTTTAACCTTTCGGATCGCAAGGTTGCTATACTTATTTAGTTACTAGAACTATTAGTTAATAAGTATGTAGGAATATCTAACCTAACTAGTAAGGAAGCGCTTATAGACTAAGGTATAATAAATGATAATCTAATGCTAAATTAGGGAGATATCTATAAGGGGAATATTAACCTAAATAGTAAGATAGGTATAACTAAACCTAAAAGCTTGCTAGTAGTTATTACTAAAGAAGGTATATATATCTATAACTAAGACGCTAAAGCCGTTTAATACCTTAAAGAGGTTATATTATATTACCCTGCCGTTTAGAAGGACTAAGGACTAATCGACCTTCTAGAGGATTAATACCTTAAGGTTAAACTTATTAAAGGATAGTAGAATATAAATATTAGATAATAACCTTATCTAATTAGTAAAGAAGATAAGAAACTTATTAATAAAACCTTAGATAAGCTTCACGCTTAGGACTATATAGAATAGGGTAACTCTAGACCTATACTATTCGGAGCCCTAGTATTTATAATATAGCGAATTATGGATAGTAAGCGTAAGGGTTAAATAGTTATAGACCTACGTGCCCTTAATGAAGCTATGATCCCTAACGTATACCTTATACTACTATAGTAAGATATTATTAAATAGCTCCGTAGTAAACTATAGATTACTATAAGTAAAACTTAGTCCTTCTTTTACTAATCACTCGTTAAGAAGGAATATTAGGACTAATTTACTATAGTTAGCTATCGTGGATAAGAACGCTTAAAGGTAGTACTAATAGGATTCCGTACTTCGCTTGCTTACGCTTAATATATTATAGATAAACCTTTATAACTATATAAGGAATATACCTATATATTTATTAATAATATCGTCATCGCCTTAAAAGACCTTAGTACTTACCTTAAGTACCTCGACGTGATCCTTAAACTCTTTATTAATATTAGGCTCTCGCTCTCTACGAAAAAGTCGTTTATAGGATACCTTTCTATTAAGCTACTTAGCTTTACTATTAATATATTTAGATTATTAAATGCGTAGGACTATATTAACGCTATAAAGAAGATTAAGTACCCTTATAACCTTTGCTAGCTTAAATACTGGATAGGGGTAACTAGTTTTCTATAATATATAATACTACGTTATTATAACTATATTTAACTACTCTAATAATATAAAATAACGTTACTTACTAAAGCCTAAGCTAAAGGAAAGGATAAAGGTGCTATATAGAAGGTCTTCTATTAAGAAAGAATCTTTAAACCTATGCTAAAGAAAGAAGCTAGCTTTAATAATATTAAGGATATATTAATAGCAGATAACGCCTTATTCTACTATAACCCTAATAAGTAGCTATTTATTTAGCCTAACTTATTAAAGGAATATAGATACTTCGCGCTAATTTTCTAGCCAGCTAAGAATATTAAATAGAAGCCTTATAACTCTATTAAGCGTATTAACATACGCCTAATTACCTATATTAGCAAAGCCCTTAACTAAGCTAAATAGACATGTTAGCTTTCTAAACTCAAAGTAGCTTACCTAGTTTAGGTAGTAAAGAAGTGTTAGCTAATATTATATTTATTAAGATAAGACCCTATAATTATACTTATTAACTATTTAGTAATATATAATATTATTAAATAAATATTATTATAGTTAGAGGATAAGATAAGGTCTAACTTATAATTTATATTATTATTAGAATACCTTAGCTAATTCTCCCTAGTATATTATTATAGACCTAGAATATTAAATATTATAGCGGATGCGTTATTATACTTACTTATAATAGAAATCCCTTCTAAAGACGTTAGGGAACTGTCGTGCGGGATAGGGTCTACCTGCGTAGTCACGTGCGGTCCTACCCGCTCCGGAGCAGGTATATATATCCCTTCGGTTCGCATACCCCTATTCAAGGAGACTTAATCTATAGTTAGTTCTATAGATACCTATATATATACTCCTTTATTATAGACTTCGTCCTATATACCCTTCTTTATAACGACCCTACACTTGAGCGCTTATAGCTATTATAATAGTTATAAGCCTAGCTCTTAGCTAGTTTAACTTTGCTTATAATACGCCTCTCTTATATAACCCCTAACGTGCTATAATAGCTTTAGGCGCTCCTTTTAGCCCTCCTCTTAGCCCTCTATTTAACCCCTCTTTGTTACTAATATAGCGTTTCTACCCGACCCTTCTGCTACCTAGCTATATATATATAGATACTACCTCTCTAAGCTGCGCGACTAGCCTGCCTAGTATTTATAGCTTCGCTTCTATACCCTCTAAGCAGGTATATAAGACTATATTAACCTAAGCAGTTAACCCGCACCTAATCTTACGCGCTATATAGCACGCCCTCTAATAATTAATAAACTTACTACATAGCGTAACAAGGAAACTAATAAGACCTACGTTCGTAAACATAATAAATAGGCTGCGTAGCGCTATATATATTAAAAACTAAATAATATAAAGCATCTGCCTCCGCTACCTCTTATGATTAATAACGTTCGCAATAAGCACGCTATGTATATAACTAACTATAGTATTACTAAGGAAACATAAAAATCCCTCCTTAGCAGCTACTATAATATCTAGAACTTTATATATTATACTATTAACCCCTTATTACTTATAGTTACTTAGAATAACCTCGTGGCTATTAAGAATACCTCCCTCTAATCCCTTGCGCAAGCGCTCGAGTAGTTAATCGCCCCTATAGACCTTGCTATAGTTACTACTATTTAAGATAAATACCTTTATGTTCTAGAATAGGCAAATACCTCTATATTACTATACGCCTAGTATTAGTAATAGGACGCTATGTATTAGCGCGCGAGGTCGCTCGAGATCCCTAAAGTCCAGGGGGTTATTATAACTAAGCGCTTCCTTAAGGCAGTTAGCAGGCATATAGCGCTTATATAAGCCTATAACACCCTTATTAAGGTTATTATAGCTGAGCAGACTAGCATAAAGCTATACCTCCTTATTAAGATAGCTTTAATATTTAGCGCCCTTATCGCCTAGTAGTTAAAACAGCCTAGCACCCTTGTAAGTATATTTACTATATTAGCAAGCGCGCCTAAACCTACCTCTAATAAAAGCTCTATAATAAAGCGAGATAATAGTAGGGATTATATATAATACCCCTATAGGTATACCTACTATTAGCTAGCGCGATATTATAATCGCTTCCTTTTAGTAGTTTAGCCTAATAAGCTAAATGAATTATTTAGCTTATAGAGCTAGAAAAAGAAGCTATCCTAGCGACCCTATATACTAAAAAGTTCTTATATATATATAACGCGCTTTAGGAGGAGGGTATTATATAACCCTCTATTAAATACCTAATGAATATTATAGCATAAGCTATATTATTAAGTAGACTGCTCCTACTATTATTCTTATAGCTAGCGTAGCGCGGGGCCCTCCTAGCGCGCTAGCCCCCTTATAAGCAGATCGCTCCTCTTATTATAGCTATAGCTAGGCCTCCTTAAGCAGGCTGCTCCCTCTATTACTAAGTAGACCGCTCCCCCTCTTCCTATTATTCTATAGGTAGCGCTACGTAGGATCCCTAGGGTGCTACTCCTCTTATTATATTTAGTTATGAATAGCTTTACTTTACTTTATATTTAACCTCGGGGGATATTACGAGGCTAGGGGGGTATATTATATAGGATAGGGTCTACCTATGTAGTTATATATAGTCCTACCCGCTCTAGAGCGGGTATATATATCTATTTAGTTCGTATACCCCTATTTAAGGAGACTCAATCTATAGTTAGTTCTATAGATACCTATATGCATACTCCTTTATTATAGACTTCGTCCTATATGCCCCTCTTCACGACGACCCTACCCTTGAGCGCTTGCAGCTATCGAGATAGGAACTTAAGAAGATATAGGATAATATACTAATAGGTATTAACTTTATAATAGAGGTATCTCTTAATAATAACTTTAACACGAAGCTTATCTAATTATATACTAACTCTAAGTCCTAGAGTAGAGTATATAAAGTACTCTGCGAAGAGATAGATAATATAGACCTTAACTTCGTTATATATAATAATCTCCTTTACTATATTAACCCTTATACTAATAAATAAAAGCTCTACGTTCTAAAAGAGTTAGTAACGCTGCTTCTCAAAGAGGCTTATAATAACTATTATTTATTTAATAAGGAATAAATATAGAGAGCTATTAATAAATACTTTTATATACTACATCTTTAATAATAAGTTAATAACTAAATAGCTAACTACTCATAATATAGAATAAGAAATAAAGAGTATTAACTACTACTTAGCGCAATATAGCTAATATAAAGACTAGCTATTTCCTTCTCTATAATTACTATAGACTATATTATTAGACTTCCTAAAAGACCTTTATAATATTTAGGCTATAAAATAGAGAACTTCCTACTACTCGATATAGTACTTACTATAACTAATAGGTTCTCTAAGGTAATACTTCCTATCCTAGGCTACTTAATATATACTACTAAGATCTAGGGATGCCTCCTTCTTTATAACCTCTAATATAATAACTAGGGAATCCTAAAAGCTATTATATTTAATTATAACTAGAAGTTCCTATTATAGTTTTAAACTATACTATAGGCCGAACTATATACTAAATTAAGATTCTTAATATTATATTATCCTTAAACTAATAGTATTTTAGAACATAAGAACTGAACTATTAAACTAGCTATTTATTACTTTCTTAACCTTATGTATAATAACCAGGTAATATTACTACTAAACCTTTAATATAACCTTAATAACGGCTATTTGGAAGTTATTAGTTATTTACTAAACTGAATCCTATATAGTAGAAAAACTAATAACGCGTTAAATATCTTAGGCGAAACTAATCCTAAGATAAACTATAAAACCTTCTAGGAGGAAGTGAAATTTTTAATTATAGTAGCCTAGCTATATAGAAAGGAATAGTATAATAAAAATTATTATTTTATTGCTTTTAAGCTAGTTAACTAGGTATACCTTAAGATAGGATTAGGATATTACTTACTAGGATAGCTAAACCTAAAGTATAACTACTAATATATTTTATTTAAGGTTCTTAAACGCGTTAATAAGTTAGTATACTACCTTAATATTCTACTTAATATAAATATTTACCTAGTTATATCTATTATCTAGCTTATACTAGTACTAGCCCCTAGTAGTAACCTATTTAACTATTAAGATAACTACTAAGGTCTAGTTAATATTAAGGAAGATAATAATATTTATTAGCTTAAAGTATATAAGTATTTTAAGATTAAAAGCATTCTTAAGAAGCAAACCCTTACGTAAGGAAAGGAATAATATCTAGTTAAATAGAAAGGTTATTTACTAATATATATTAGATAGATAGATAAAGATACTATAAATATAAATAAACTTATTACTATATTTAAAAGTTAGGAATAAGAAATAGAATAGCTCTATAAATAAGTATAAGCTTAAAAACCTATCTAATAGGGCGTTAAACTAGTATTAGAGCCTAGTAAAAGACTACTAAGGCGCTTAAGAGGAAGGCTTTAGAAGAACCTAGTAGAATAATAGGATATATATTCTAAATAAGGAACCTACTACCTAAGGCGCTTTAAATAGATAAGTAAATTAGAAAGGGTATTCTAACTAAAGCCTTATTATAAAATAAAGACGTTTAGTATACTTAGTATATCTAAGGGCTTTACTCTAATAATAGCAATCTTTATATCTAGCCTATTAGTAAAGATAACTATATCTATCGCGCCTTCCCTCTTAAATACCTTCTAGCCTTAGTACTATAAGAACCTTTATAAATATAACTACTCTCCTCACTAGAAAGTTAATCCCTACTCTTCTTTAGCTAATAAGCAATATTAGCGCTTAAGTATATATATATAAAATAAATTCATATTACTAGGTAACCCTACTAGTTATTACTACTACCTTTACCCGCCTAGTATTAAGCGTATTTTTCCCTCTATATATATATTTCATAGAAGAGCGTTAATACCTTTAACCCTATTACTTTATTATTATTATACTTATACGTCTTACTTTATTATTATTATCATCTTCTAGATATTGAGGACCCTTATTAACGCTCTATATTATTACGCGCTTAGCGCTACTAGAGCAACCTAGATTATATATACCTAGGTATTACTTTACTATAAATGGATAATACTCTAAACGCAAAGATACTTAGTATATTACCCTTAACTATATCTACTACTACGTACCTAATATTAAGATCCCTTATAGAAAGCTAGGATATTATATTTATAACTAAGAAATCGTTAAGCGCGCCCTTAATTACGAGACCTAATATTATAGAACTAGGTATAATATTTCTAATACCCTATTTATTAATTACCTAGGTACTAATATATACCTTATTACTTAACTACTACTTATAAACTATTACTAATTTCCTAATACTATCTTAAACCTTAAGTAGCTATCTCTCTATAATATTATATAGAACTCCCTGAAATATAACTTATATTATACTACTAACGTCGCTAGCTTTCCTATTTCTGTTAAGTCTAGGGAGGCCTTAAGCAGAGATAATAAACCCGTTGCTACTAAATATAATTAAGCTAATAAATCTATTAAAGCTACTTAGCATAAATAATCCCTTATTGCTAGCTAATATAACTAGGCTACTAATACTACTAAGTATACTAAGCCTTAACTATTAACTAATATTAATATAACTAGTACTAGATTAACTCCTATTACTTAGAATAAGACTAATACAATAGCTACTCCTTAGAAGTAAGCTACTAGTATTAGTACTCCTAATATAATAGATACTATTAAGGCGATTAAAGGAATATAAGCTTATAGTAAATATATTAGCTATATCTCTATCCTACTTAATAGATATAAGGAAACCTAAATCTCCTTAACTATAGCGCTCTCTAAGGGTTATATTATTAATGCTAGCGCTATTACTCTTAACCTAGGCTAATTTATTAAGTTAGCTACTAATAAGTTTAAGTTTATTATAGCAACTATCCCTAAGGGACTAATATAAGAGAGCCTAGGCTTCCTTAGCCCTAAATAATACCTTATAGCTAAGTTATCTACTAAGCGTATAGTATTAGCTATAGGTCTAGACGATCGCCCTAATATTAACCCTTCCTCTTATATTAGCCCCTTTAATACCTCTAACGCGCCCAGCGCTACTAAGATACCTAATACTACCTCTAGCGTTAAGACGATTATTATTACTAACTAGTAGTCCCGCGCTTATATTACTAGCCTCTACTACCTTACCCGTTCCTATATAAAGTTCCTAAATATATAAGAGGTAATTAATATATACCTTTAGTACATCTACTTCTTTAATATAACTAATATTATTACTACCCGTCGCGCTAAATACCTTACCCTATATACCCTTATCTAGAATAGTATAATTATCCTTAGTCTATATATATATATATATGCGCCCTTAACCTATTTATAACTAAAGGAATTATAGGTAACCCGGAGTTTAGCGCTATATTACTATTCTTTATTATTAAGTAGATATTATAATACGAGTATCTTAGTATATATACTAAGGATAATATATATATTAATTAGGCTATAGCTAATAGTAATAAGGCTAGCGCTATCTATACCTTTTTAAACCTTAATAACCCTAAGGCTATAGATATAGCTAACCTCTAGTATAAACACGCTATAGACCTTTAAGGCCTTTACACTAATATCACCTCCCTTGTAGCTTTAATCGCTATAATAAAAAATAATAGTATTACTAAGTTATACCTTAAAGTTAGTAATAAATCTCGCTACTAGTTCCTAGAGCTATACTAAGATAATACTTAACTAGCTACTACTTATACTATTAATAGAGACTAACTCCTAATAGTAGCTAAAGAGACTATTAATAATAAGGATAAGAACTACCCCGACCTCTTATGAATAGCTAATGCTACGCCTAAGACTCCCTTAGGCTAAAGCTAAATATAATAGAATATATAGAATAGAAAGGAAGTAGGGTTACTTAAGGATATTTATATATAATAGCATAGCTCTACTTATTAATATATTCCTATAATAGGAAGTATAAATTAAATTTTATATTATATATCGTAGTTAAAGCCTTTCTCTTCTTATATAAGTAATTACTACTCAACGCGCTTAGCGTGGTTATCCCGCCTAAGGGCGCCTAACGCGTTTAGCACGTTAAATATATTTAAGCGCGATAAACCCTTATAAAAGGGCTCATTGCCTTTAAGGAGAAAGCCTTCGAAATACATAGATTTTTCACCTATATTTTTCGCCTACTATGTGGACCGTATTAGTAAGTATGGCTTGCGCTTAATAGAGAGAGCGTTGCTAACGACGGCATAGCTACTACGAAGGCGTTAGCTAACCCGATTGAACAAGAGGACTATGAAGATAGTAACGACTTCTATAGACGTTATATAAGTAAGCAGAGCTTAGTAGTGCGGCTAGGACGAAAGCAGTGCGTCCCTACTCACCTAGCGGACGAAGCGGTGATCGAGGCGGTATTTAATAGCAGCGCGGGTAGTGCGCGAGAGGAAAGGTCGACAGTTTCGTAGTTTAAATAATTAAAAACCACGTTATTATTAATATAAAGTTAAAGATCGTGAGGCTATCTAGTAGGGTATATATAAGTGCGGCTATAGTTAGGAGAGTTATAATTATATAACTAAAGGCTATGTTTTATTAGGAGGCGCGAGGCTAGAAGGTCTATTGCACTTAAGTAGGTAAAATGACTATGCAGTAGCTAGAGGCTATAGATATACTAGTAAGTACCTATTCCTATTAGCTACTAGCTCCTGCTTTATTAGAGGTATATATACTAATGGAGATAATAAGGGATAGGAGGTAAGTATACCATAAGCTATATTAATAAGTACCTTTTTATTTTTATAGCTTATACATACTCAAGGTCTGTAGGTATTTTATAAAGAGAGTAAGTAAGTAGGTCCTAGAAAGCTCAAAAGTAGTTCTTAATCATAAAGGCCTTATACTATATTCTACGGTTTTATTTACTAAGTCTAGCTATAGCTAACTCTATTTAATATTAATAAGGGTATAAATATATTAATACGTATTAATTATACGCTTAAAAAAATAGATCTTCTTACTAGGATTTATAAAAAGGATAAGTATGAAATAAGCGAATAGTATAGTAGACTCTTTATATAATACTCTTCTCTTAATATATAGTCTTTTATATACCTCCCGCTTTTATTAAAGCTATATGTGCTAAGAGGGATAATAAGGAATAAGAAGTAAGTATACTATAAGCTATACTAATAAGTAGCGTTGTATTTTTATAGCTGATCTTAGAAAGGGCTAGAACCAATAGGAACTAGAAAGATAACAAACAACATAGCTCTACCTATAAACGGGTAAGAATATTAAGAGTAGGCTTAAAAGATATATAGAATAATTTATAGATCTAATTAAAAGAGATTATCTAAATCTAGCGCGGATTCGCTAAGAAAATACTAAAAAACGGGGGATTAGGTTATTAAGGTCCTAATTATAATAATATATATATTATCGTCTAGTCTACTATATTCCTCTCTTCTACGCTCTACTCTATAGTCTTCCTATAATAGGTCTATATACTAAGGGAGTTTTCTAAAAGTTATATAGCTAAGTCTACCTTATCCTATTCTAATTATCCCCTTAACACTCTTTATAATATTATAAAGGAGAGTCTTAAAAAATAAATAAAACTACTTTATAGAAATAGTAAATAAACTCTAATTAATAATATCTTCTAGGCGAGCGATTATATTATTAAGAAGGTCCCTTAGGTTTAACTATCTTTTGCTATAGGTTATATCTTAATAATAGCCTTGCTACCTCTTCTTCTTTATTATACTCCTTATCCTACTCTAATCCTTAGTATAGCTAAAACTACTTACCCTATTATACTAGGCGTGAGAAGTTATAAGAATATGCTCCCTCGGGCGTGTTCTACTTGATCTAATCCTACTAGTTAACCCTGTACTAGATATAGTCTATATAGCTATAATTATACTTATTTAAAGGACTAGGCCTCTTAGGATAGAATAATATATCTATAAGTATAGTTCTTAGGCGTTGCTTAATAGTTATACTACGACTTAGCGTCTATAAGACCTATAACTAAAGCTAATATCTAAAGTATTTAAGCTTATTATCTAGTGTTTTAGATAAAGTATACCTAGATAATACTAATAATCTATAAATAAGTTAAGGAATATCTGCTATAGGAGATAGCGTAATATTATTATTATTTCTAAAGTTTATTACGTTATTATTTATAAGTAAAGGAGTAGGAGGGTGTAAAGGGAAGAAAGGTACTTTCTTAAAGCCCTCTTAGCTTAATAGGGTATATCGCAGAGCTATATTACTATTAATAGGTAAGTTATAGAACTCTATAGTAATTATAGATATATATTAGGTAACTAAGGGGATTTCGGAGTTAGAGAATAATATAATATCGCTTAAGGTTATACTACTAAAACATAGATATAGTAATCCTTCTTAAATTAGAGCTCTAGCTTATTTAATATATTAGAGGCTATATATAAATCTATCCCTCTACTAAACTAAATTAATTATATAGGTATTAATTAATAGGAGCTTTCGGAGTTATAGAGGGGCTCCTATCTTATAATACAACGTATTAAGGTCCTATATAGCCTCGACGAAGCGCTAATTACTATTCTAGTCCTATATAGAGTTATAATAGAAGTAGTAGCTAGTCGACTAGTCTATCAAAATCGCAGCCTAGTAATAATTACTATAGTTTAGTAGACCTTATTAATTTCTTTCCTAGGCTACTAGGCTAGCTTATAGATTAGGGTATAGATACTATAAGGGTAGCCCTTAATTACAAATATAAAAAGGGCTATAACTTCTAAATTACCTAACCCCTCTTATCTTATTAGCTTCCCTTATATATTATAGAGGTCTAATAGATATTCTACCTAGGCTAAAGTTATAATAAATAACCCTCTTTTATACTAAGTTATTAAGTAATTTATAGATTCTTAGTTCTATTATATATACTATAGAACTACTAGTACGGCTTTAGTTTTATTTAGTATAGGGTTCCCTTTAGGTCTTATAATATTAAATCCCGCTAAGGTATTAGTAGGGTTAAATATAATATCTCTAGGTAGTAGGGGCTAAGTAGGGCGATATAAATAGTTTTATAGACCTAGGGTAGTTAAGATACTTTATAAAGTTAGCTAGTTATTATAAGTTATTATCCCTCTTTTACGTCTTATAGTTATTCCTTCTTTTTATATTCTAGATATTTAGTTCCTTGAAGAATCCTTCTTCTCTATCTAAGTCTTCTAAATTAATAGGAACTATTAGACTAGTTTATAAATTAGTATCTATAGGTACTAGTAGGTTAATATCTATCCTATTTAAAGAGGAAACCTCTAGGTCTATAAATTAAGGGGTATACTTAGCTATCTAATATTTAATATCTTCTTAAGCTATCCTTTTCTTAATATCTTTATCTCTTAATTTAAAGTATTAATTATATAGAATTCTATTTACCCTTAGTTAGGTCTAGTATCCTTTAGGAGGTGTTTTATTAGTAAAAGCCTTTAATAAAGAATTAATTTAAGCTTAATACGTTATTTTAATAGGCTACTTTAGAGGTATTAGGCTTCTAATCTATATAAAAAACCTAAGCTAATTGATAAAGTAGAGACTAGATAATAAAATATAACTTTCCCTATTATAATATATTAAGAGAAAGGTTAATAAGGGGAAAGTATAAGTAATTTATAGATTAAAGAGCTAAATAGAAGTAATATTTAAAGAAAAGGAGGAGCTATAGTATAGTAGTTAATATTATATAGTTAGTAGATAAATTAAGTTTAAAAGTAAATAATATATATAGGGGGGGGAGGGAAGCTAGAGGGCTTAAAGAGTAAGGAGTGCGTTTTTATATCTACTAATTGCTTTAATAATATAGTAATTTATTAGTAGCCTATAGAAGGAATAATTAACTCTCCTCCCTTACCCTCCTTAGCTTTAATAAAGTAAAACGAACTTAGGATAAAAAACCTCTAATAAATAGAATAGTAAATTAGGGTAGTTATATATAGGCAAAGATTAAAGGAAATAATAATTAGTAATAGCTATTAAAACGAGCAGCCTAGTTATAAATCAAATAAATATTCTCCTCTATCCTCTATTATTAATTTCTCCCCTTATAATAACTAGTTTTAGCTAGCTACCTTAACCTTTATTTAACCCCTTTATACTTCCTCTCTTAGATCTATAAATTATATCTTCTTATTATAGCTAATTATAACTTCCTTATTTTAAGCGTTAAAAATACTAATTAACCTCGCCCTTATTATCTCCTATTAGTAATAGCCCTTTAGGTCCTTAGTCTTAATATCCCTATACTTAAAATAAAGAAAAATAATATACCTCTTTTTATCTAGCACTTTAATAACTAACTTTAGGTATTACTTCCCTTTTTTTTAATATCCCTATATACTCTAGCTAATAATTATAATTCTTAGGTAGCTATAAGCCTTATTTAGCTTTAACTTAATATCCCTAGTAATAAATACTTAGAGGTAGCCTTTATACTATAGATATTCTCTAATAAGACTACTAAGGTAATAAGGCTAGCTTTCTAGAAGGCTTATCTTAGTAAATAGGACTTTAAATAAATATTTAGGGTAACTAAGGGGTCTAGAGAATTCTACTATTAAGTCTTTATCTATACCTCTATTACTTTCTCTATTAGGTTATAGGAGATAAAGGTCTTTTAGCGCGTAGTAGCTATATATAGCTTATTTATTTAATCCTAAGGTAGTTATAACATAGTACCCTATATTTACTATAAAGAGCAGGCCTATACTACTAAGAACCCTGCGTTAGGTATTTATATCTATAAACCGTACTTTAAGTATATCTCTTTCCTAAGTACTCCTTATACTAATTACTTCTTCTATAAAACTTAAGAGAGTTACTTATATAATAATCTAAATATCTATAAGCGCTATAGGTATAGAATTAAGTATAATAATAAAGTAAGGAGGAGTAGAGAATTTAATAATATTAAGGAGGTCCTATAGTCCTAAATTCTAGTAGATATTATAGTTATAGCTAGGCCTCTAGCCACTGCATAGTGATTTTACCTACTTAAGTGCAATAGACCTTCTAACTCCGCGCCTCCTGACAATACACAGCCTTCGGTCACGTGATCGTAACTCAAGACCTCTCTAGTTAAGGAGTTACCTCTCGTATAGTAGCGTTCGCAGCACCTTTAGCACCTTGCTAGAAGGTCGACCTTTTGGGTTAAGGAGTTATCTCGTATAGTAGCTTTTACCTTACTAGAAGGTTTAGCGAGGGCGTTATTATAGGAGCTTTAGTAGCCTATTCAGCTCTAATATAATTAGCCCTAGTATAGCACGCGTCTGACTTTATATAGTAATATTTAGAGGGTTTACTTATAAGTAATAGGAATATATAGGGTTCTTATATTATTTTCCTTAATTAGTAGAGGGTATAAGTTAAAATACCTATATAGTATTTCCCGAATTATACCTACGAACTAAGTGAATTTATTATAGTCTTTTTGCAAAGGGGCTGCGGCGTAATTCCGAGCTTAATAGTTATAGCTATACCTAAGTTTAACTTCTCGCTCCTTTATAATAAATACTATTAATAGGCCTAGGAATATTATTCTAAAGCTAGGTTTATATACTCTTATTACCCTTTTATAATAGAGCTACCTCTAGAGTTTAACCTTATAGAAATCGCAGACTACTTAGGGCTTTATATTATAAATTAAGGTAGGAAAATAGCGTTTCTAGATATATTTATATAGTATATAGGGGGGGTAAAACGGAAAAGAGAATAAGAAGCTAATTAGGTTTTAATAAGAAATTAAAGCGAATCTTATATTAATAGGTCTATAAAGCTAAAGGTCAAAGCGTATTTAGGTATAAAAATTAATATAATCCTTTTCATAAGTATCCTTCTCTTTCTCTTTAGTAGAAAGTAATCTAATATTAGTAATAATCTTTTCTAAAAAAAAGGAGGGGGGTAAGAAAAGTCTATTAATATCCTTACTAGGGGCTAGTAATTATAATTCTAATACCCTCTCTCCCTTTCTCTTCTTCTCTCTTATTTTTAGGTTATTAATCTTATATTTATTTAATAAGGAAAGGTAGCTTTAGTATTATTACTAGGAGGTTAAGGATCTCTTACTTTCCTAGGCTTAATTACCTTATTATAACTACTAATAGATATTAAAGTTATCTAGGCTATTATTATATTAAATAGTAATATAGGGCGTGCTTTAAATAAGTAGGAAGTTATTAATACTATCTCTTACCCTTATCCCTAAAGTTTAGGAATATTATCCCTAGAATCTTAAACTTTTAAACTAAGAGATAAAAGGAAAAGAAAATTAAAATACGTCTATAAATTATTAATTAAAATAAGTTATAATAAAAGAAACCTTATATATCCCCTAGATCCTCTATCTTGATATACTCCTTTTCTTTCTCCTTTATTATTTTAGGAATCTTAATAACTAGTTATTATCTAGCTTTCAAAGTATTAATTACCTTCTGTAAATCCTTTAAATACTACTTTAACTATACTATCCTTAGTTAGGAGAAAGCTATTACTCTCCCTTCTCCTTATATCATTTTATAGTTAGTTATTAATCCCAATTATAAGTTCTATATACTACAGGAAGTTATTAGGTCCATTAACCTTACTAATTATATCTTTAACTTTAACCTTAAGATTACTATAGAATATAAAGATCTTATTTGGATTAATTAAGTTAAGTTATAGATAGATATATTAGGATGGGATAAGATAGACCTAGCTGCGCGGCTTTTTAAAAGCTCCCTTAGCGCATAAGCATATTATAGGAGGACTATAGAGTAGAGCGTAGAGGAGGGAAGCGTCGTAGATTTTATTATTATTTATTTATTATTACTATTACCACCTTAATAATTCTATACCTCGTTTCCTAGTATTTTCATAGCGAATTTATACTGAAGTTAAATAATATCTTTTAATTAGATATATAAATTACTTAGTATATCTTTTACGCCTATTCTTAATATTCTTACTAGAAAGGGCTAGAACCGATAGGAACCATAAAGACAACAAATACCATAGCTCTACCTATAAATAGGTAAGAATATTAAGAGTAGGCTTAGAAGATATATAGAATAATTCGCAGATCTAATTAAAAGAGATTATCTAAATTAGGTATAGATTTGCTAAGAAAATACTAAAAAACGAGGTATATAGTTATTAAGGTACTAATTATAATAATATTTATACTATCTTCTTATCTACTACGCTCCTCTCTTCTACGCTCTATACTATAGTCTTCTTATAATAAGTCTATATATTAAGGGAGCTTTTTAAAAGTTATATAGCTAAGTCTATCTTACCCTATCCTAATTATCCCCTCGAGACTCTTTATAATATGAAAAAGAAGAGTCTTAAAAAATAAATAAAACTAGTTTATAGAAATAGTAAATAAACTCTATTTATAGATCTAATTTATTAATAACGTCTTCTAGGCGGGCGATCTTATTATTAAGAAGGTCCCTTAGGTTTAACTATTTTCTATTATAAGTTATATCTTAATAATAGCTTTACTACTTCTCCCTCTTTATTATACTCCTTATCCTACTCTAATCCTTAGTATAGCTAAAACTACTTACCTTATTATACTAGGCGTGAGAAGTTATAATAGTACGCTCCCTTAGGCGTGTTCTACTTAATCTAATCCTCCTAGTTAACCCTCTACTAGACGTAGTCTATATAGCTATAGTTACGCTTATTTAAAGGACTAGGCCTCTTTGGATATAATAGTATATCTATAAGTATAGTTCCTAGGCGTTACTTAATAGTTATACTATAACTTAGCGTTTATAAGACTTATAACTAAAGCTAACGTCTAAGGTATTTAAGCTTATTATCTAGTATTTTAGATAAAGCGGACCTAGATAATACTAATAATTTATTAAGTTCGGAATTACGCCGCAGCCCCTTCGCAAAAAGACTATAATGAATTCACCTAGTTCGTAAGTATAATTTGGGAAATACTATATAGGTATTTTAACCTATACCCTCTACTAGTTAAGGAAAATAATATAGGAACCCTATATATTCCTATTACTTATAAGCAAACCCTCTAAATATTATAAAGTCGGACGCGCGCCGCACCGGGGCTAATTTTATTAGAGCTAAACGGGCTACTAAGGCTCTTGTAGTAACGCCCTTACTAAACCTTCTAGTAAGGTGCTGCGAAAGCTACTATATAAAATAACTCCTTAACCTAAAAGGTTAAACTTCTAGTAATATACTAAAGGTACTATAAACGCTACTATATAAGAGGTAACTCCTTAACTAGAGAGGTCTTTCTTAAGAGGTTCTTATAGCTAGAAGCATAAGAAGCTCTGCTACTATAAGCAGGGCCTTATACCTCTCCCTTATCCTTATCCTTATCCTTATAACCTATAATAAATCCTTAATTATATTAACACTAGACCTTATATATAAATACACTAAGCCTAAGCGAGGCACGCCCTTTAGTATAAATAATATAGAGGGGATCGCTAGAGAGTTTAGCCTTAATATAATTAATAAAACCCGCTCCTTTATTAACTACTCTACTATATATAGAGAGCGTATTATTAGTATAGCTATTAAGAGGGCTTACCTTAATACCCCTATAGGGGACTCTATAAGGCGCGATAGTATTAAAGCTAAATAAGTAAACTTAATAATAGAGGTTTAGTAGGTTATTATATACCCTATAGAGTAGCCCTTCTTTAAGCAGGTCCTCTATATTACTAAGGTAGAGGTAGCCTAGGTAGCCTAGGCGAACGTTAGTAAGTACGGCTTATACTAACTAATAGAGAGAGCGTTGCTAATAATAGCATAGCTAGCGGACGAAGCGGTAATAGAGGCAGTATTTAATAGCAGCGCGGTAGTATATGAGAGAAAAAGTCGATAGTTTCATAGTTTAAATAATTAAAAACCACGTTATTATCGATATAAAGTTAAAGATCGTGAGGTTCATAGTGGGGTATATATAAGTATAGCTATAGTTAGGAGAGGATCACATAACCGAAGGCTATATATTATTAGGAGGCGTGGAGTTAGAAGGTCTATTACACTTAAGCAGGTAAATTCACTATGCAGTGGCTAGAGGCCACTAATAAATTATAAATAGGTTAAGGAATATCTATTATAGGAGATAGCGTAATATTAGTATTATTTCTAAAGTCTACTATATTATTATCTATAGGCGAAGGAGTAGGAGGGTATAAAGGGAAAAAAGGTGCTTTCTCGAAGTCTTCTTAACTTAATAGAGTATCTTATAGAGCTATACTACTATTAATAGTTAAGTTATAGAACTCTATAGTAATTATAGATATATATCGAGTAACTAAGGGGATTTTAGAGTTAGAGAATAATACGCTATTACTTAAGGTTATACTACTAAAACGTGGAGATAGTAATCCTTCTTGAATTAGAGCTCTAGCGTATTTAATATATTAGAGGCTATATATAAATCTATCCCTCTATTAAACTAAATTAACTATATAGGTATTAATTAATAGGAGCTTTTAGAGTTATAGAGGGGCTCCTATCTTATAATACTATATATTAAGGTCCTATAAAGCCTCGACGAAGCGCTAATTACTATTCTAGTCTTATATAGAGTTATAATAGAAGTAATAGCTAGTTAACTAGTTTATAAAAATCGCAGCCTAGTAAGAATTACTATAGTTTAGTAGAAAGAAGGCCTTAGTAGTATCCTATAGATTCTTCGCCTCTACTCTTTTAGGCTCTATAGAAGCCTTATTAATTTCTTTTATAGGTTACTAGGCTAGCTTATAGATTAGGGTATAGATACTATAAGGGTAGCCCTTAATTATAAATATAAAAAGGGCTATAACCTCTAAATTATCTAACTCCTCTTATCTTATTAGCTTCCCTTATATATTATAAAGGTTTAATAAATATTCTACCTAGGCTAAAGTTATAATCAATAACCCTCTTCTATACCGGGTTATTAAGTAATTTATAGATTCTTAATTCTATTCTATATATTATAGGACTGCTAGTATAGGCTCGTTTTTATTTAGTATAGGGTTCCCTTTAGGTCTTATAGTATTAGATCCCGCTAAGGTATTAGTAAGGTTAAACACGATATCTCTTAGGGTAGTAGGGGCTAAGTAGGGCGATATAAATAGTTTCGCAGACCTAAGGCGGTTAAAATACTTTATAAAGTTAGCTAGTTACTATAAGTTATAATCCCTCTTCTACTTCTTATAATTATTTCTTCTTTTTATATTCTAGATATTAAGTTCTTTTAATAAACCTTCCTCTCTATCTAACTCTTCTAGAGTAGTAGGAACTATTAGACTAGTTTATAAGTTAGTATTTATAAGTACTAGTAGGTTAATATATATCCTATCTAGAGAGGAAACCTCTAAGTCTATAAATTAAGGGGTATACTTAGCTATCTAATATTTAATATCTTCTTAAGCTATCCTTTTCCTAATATCTTTATCTCTTAATTTAAAGTATTAATTATATAGAATTCTATCTATTCTTAGTTAGGTCTAGTATCTTTTAGGAGGTTATATTAATAAGAGCTTTTAATAAATAATTAATCTAAGCTTAATACCTTATTTTAATAGGCTACTTCGGAGGTACTAGGCTTCTAATCTATATAAAGGACCTAAGCGAATTAATAAAGCAGAGACTAGAGGCTTATAGTAGAGGGTCTATATATTAAAGTTCTACTAGGTATAGTTATCTTATTAAAACTTCCTTAGCTTTATATCTTAGTAGAAAGCTCTTAGTAATAAATATTAAAGTTATAGTTATCCTTTAGCTTCTCTCCTTAACTACTAATTATTATAAAACTAGTTTCTCCTATCTTATAGGTTAATTAGTAGACCTATAATAACTACCTTAATAGACTTAGGCGCTTATAAATAAATAAGGAGTATATTAGGGGACTTAGCTTTAATTCGGGTAACTATAGTATCTTTTATATCTCTATCTTTAAAATCGTCTTCTATACCTCTAGCTATCTTATAGCGGAGTAGTTAGCTAGGCTTAGTAAGCCTTATAATATAGCGAGTAACTACTAAGATATCCTTAGTATATATTAGAGTCGCTATTTTAAGTATACTAATAGTATTAAATATAGTAGCTATAACTTACTATAAGTATAAGGGGCGAATCGTCTCCTCTACTACTTCTAAGGTCTTATTCGAATATTTACCGAGGATATATTTTAATATTATATTAAAAAGGTCTATCTAACTAGGGATATTATCTATCCTAGGTAGAGGGTGCGTATTATATTTAATTAGCTAAGGCTAGTAACTAAGCTTATTGAGCTCGGAATTACGCCGCAGCCCCTTTGCAAAAAGACTACAATAAATTCACCCAGTTCGCAAGCATAATTCGGGAAATACTATATAGGTATTTTAACCTATACCCTCTACTAGTTAAGGAAAACAATATAGGAACCCTATACGTTCCTACTACTCGTAAGTAAACCCTCTAAATATTATAAAGTTGGATACGCGCCGCACTAGGGCTAATTATATTAGAGCTAAACGGGCTACTAAGGCTCTCGTGGCCTAGAAACGCCCTCGCTAAACCTTCTAGTAAGGTGCTATAAAAGCTACTATATAAGATAACTCC